>DWEC01000085.1:0-22604 GCA_018245735.1 Microceris miodesmiata
AAATTTAGAAAAATGTACATATTATGTTAAGTTTAAAATGAATATTGAATGAAACACTGCTTTTTCGGGCAGGACGAAGTCTGCCGGGTCAGCTAGTATTTATATATTTTAACGCAGTACGTTTCGATCGGCAGTCGCGCTTACAACCACTCAACCAACGAGGCAATCCTTTCATCATTTCTACATAATAGCAATTATTTTAAAGGACCATAGTTAAAACAGATTTTTCAGCGAGCGTACCTCTTCCTTACGAACCCTTCTCATTTTGAACGTCGACCTGTGTCCAACAGTTGAACGATAAAACGATTAATTTATTTAATATTTGAAATTGCTTATACTTTGGTCATTGAAATTGAAACGGCTTATACCTTTTACTAGTTATATACAGTAGGTATTACTAAAAAGTAATTAGAACATTGCTCCGTTTTTTAACTATTTATAGTTGACCCATAAATATAGATACATATTTTATGGAACATCACAAAATGTTCTTGAAAAGAATTATTTTTAAATTTGTCGCATACGAATTTATAAACATCCTAAAATTAATCTACGAATGCCTACATCGTGTGAATAATGGGCAGGTGGAAGGTAAACTGGTCACTAAGGCCTTATTGAAGATTTTGGTCATAATCACCAATAAAATAGACACAAATTTGAATAGACAAACTTTATCGATTTGTAGTCTGATTTTTAACGGCGATGTCTACTTAACTACAATTTTTGTTATAATATGCATTAATTGCTTGCTTGTGCTGCTGATCAAGAGGTCCTGGGTTCGATCTCTAAGTTGGGTAAAGTATTGCTGTGTTTTTCTAACTTGAAATGCCAAATGAATAGCAAGTTCACCGCGTAGTCCAGGGTGGGACGTACAACAACATAACTGGTAAATTTTGTTGGTGTACTACACTGCCCTGCCTACCTCTTCGGGAAGGTGCGATATTATGTTATTATAGTTTTATTTTATTTGTGAAGCTAAAATAAAATTTGCGTTACGGCCAAAAAATAATATAAACCGATGTAGCTAGCGCCGGTTCGTACCAATATTTATCATTGGTTAGTTATTTGTTTAATAAGTCGTACCCTATACTCGCTACTTATTGTCAATTAAAAATAAATAATGTGTCAATATTTTTTTAGCCTATACAACAAAATTCTGCGAACAGAAAGTCATATTTGTGACATCCCAACTTGTAGAGTCTGCCTCACACATTGATAACGGAAGAACAAGAGCTTTTAAGATCAACGGGTGCAGCAGAGGTGCCTCTTCAATCAAATCTGACGTACAATATTGCCGTAACGATTAAACAAAAAATAACCGAGCACAAAGAAGTTTTTAATAAAACGAATAATAAGTGAGTGCTCTTAAAATGGACATAAGGTAGAAGGCTCCTCGAGCCGTAATAACTCAAACACGTCACCAAAAACGACCGCCACAACCACCCAGAGGCCAGAAAGTCGAGAAAACTGTTCTAGAAAATTGCAAATTTTACATTCAAAACACCTCGTCGAATGATTACGAAATTTCGTATGAATATAGCGATGTCGATAGAGGCACTGTCAATGCCACCACGGCAGCGCCTTTCGCTATTTAAATTAGCAATGAAAACAAAATGTAACATTATATCTACCAGCCACCGTGAACTGCTGTGATTGCAAGCGTTGCACTGTCAATGCAAGTGTCAATTCAACTGTCAGTTCACTGTCAATTCAAACCAATGCAATCATAAAGAACAGCGTTGCGAGATGCTTTTCTGTTAAACCATTTTTACTTCCCGCTGCCGGGAAATAGCATCAAATACAACTTAATGTCTGCAACGTTCTCTAAACTGTTTTTTTATTTATTTTTTATTCAACCCATTACAATTCTACTGTTGGAATATGGGTCTCCTCTCATATTAAGAGGGTTAAGGCCATAGTCTTAGTCTTTAAACTGTTGCATTGCTGGGGACAGATGTCACTTGTGACTGAGTCCTGATGCATGCTCCACTAAACTATTGTAGTGCGGATTGATGGAGATATTTCTTCGTGGTCGTGTCATCGATCAGGTGTTTCTAAGAAGTTCAAGGTCATCGACGAGGATTAACTATTGTTACCCAATAAAAATGACCAACATCCACAGCATATATTTCCCCACTTTCATCATCATCATCATCATCATCTGACTGATCATCATTCTCCCGTCCACTGCTGGATAAAGATCTCTCCTATTGCAACTGCTGCCAGTTACTTTGCTTATATCGTCTCTCCATCTAGTTGGAGGGCGGCCTTCATTCCGTTTTGCTAACTATTAACTAATATAACTTACCTTGACTTCTGGATAGAAGTGGAAACGAGCACAGCTGATAGCGTAACCGTTGGCTATGGAGCCCCCAGGGCAGAAGATGCCGTCACCTTCTCCGTTAGTCCAACCAACGATTTTTCGCATCTCACGAAGTACCTCTTCCTCCATTAGAGTAAAAACAGGAGCCACTTCATAAGTGTACACGCTGGGGTTCAGGGCATCGGTCAACCATTGGCCAACCAAGCCGTAAGGGTCAACAGATGAGAACAACTGGTTGACAAAGTATGGATGGGCGGTGTTGACGGAGTACCGCGCAACCTGGAAGAACAAATCGCTTTTTACAAACTTGGCGTCGTAATCATCGGAAATCTTCGTATTTCCGGTTTTTCCCTCCGTCTCGGATAACTAACTACACAAATGTTAACACTCCGATACCCGAGGTAATATTAGAAATGATTAGGTACTAACAGAAACTCTCATTAACAACGAATGCTTACTGAACTAGCGAATACTTATTCCTAGATCTTGTATCCTATTAAAATGTCGTATCCCGTAGCCAACCATGAATAGGAATTCAATATAAATCAAGACTTGTTATATACGCATTGATACGTTTTTTCTTCCTGAGCCTTTTTTCTTAATTCCACTGTTGGAACACGGGTTTCCTCTCAGAATACGAGGTTTGAGGTACATAATAAACTGCCACTCCTTGGATTCAAAGAAAAGAAGTGTTCTCCAAGTCGTGTGAAGTCTGCCAACCCACTAATCAATTCAGTACGCTTTAATTGTTAAAACAAATGGTTAATTGAATTTGACTAGTCTTTAATTTTATAAAAATAAGAGGTGTTCAAATACTAAAATGAAATATATATGTTAAAATAATATTTATAATCTGACAGATTGTAATAATTAATGTTCCGGAAATAGCGATTTAACGAAATTATATAAAATTTTACGTAAAACATCTGAGTTGATAGCTATCTTGAGTTATGAACTGAAAACAAATAATTTAAGTAGTTACATACTATTCAATAATCTTTATTCCTAATGAGTTGGTCCCTAATTGTTCCCAGTGCTGCATGACGTGGGACTTCTTGGTCATATAATGCAGCAAATAAATATTTAAAATACTCAATAATACTTTTAATGTTAAGGAAAATATTTCAAGTTTATCTAATAACGTTACCAAATGATCTACATAAGTAAAATCAAACGCAAAACAATTACAAAATAGTCCTTAGATAGATATGTCAAGTCGCAAGTAATTCTGTCAGTCAACTCAGAATGAAAAAAAATTGGGAAAGGCAAGCTAATTCTCTAGATTTTTCTATTACACGGATAAAATCTGTAGTAAATAAGTACTACTAATACTTAAAAAAAAATTCATGAATTGCATACACTACAAGACTTTATATAATTAAGTAACAAATTAAAAATTGACATAAGTTTTATTGTACATTATAATGTACTAAATATAACACGTTTCACCATAGTCCTTGCTTTCATTGACATGATAAGGTGCTTCTGCAAATATCTAGAACAATTCCACGTTAAATAATTTCAACTTCCGCTCGTGTGCGCCTTATCGAGAATCAAGCACTATGTATATTACAAGCTATTAATGTACCGATTATAAAAACAGTTTAAAACAAATTTAAACGCATCCTTTGTTATTTATTACATTTCATTACTACATTAAGAAACAGTAATTAAAACTGTTGGAGATATCATATACCTATATAAAACTATAAGTGATATGATATTTGATATGGTTGGGAGCCTACCCCAACTCCTCATAATTACTGGGTTGACTGGTAGATATAGCCACTTGACGTTAAGGCAGCCGTTTGTTGCAAACAATAAAGGATGAAACTAAAGACAAAGAAAAATATTAATGACTACACATTGTATCTCTCATTGACCACTATCATTCTCATGTTGGACACGGGTCTCATAATATAAGTATAGAGATAGGCTACTGAACTGATCTATTGAAGTTTGGTAGATATTACCCATAAGCAGTGATAGCCTAATGGTTAAGAAATCAGACCCTCACCCGGGGGTACCGGGTTCATATACATGGCGCGCACCTCTTTACAAAGATGCGTTTTAAAATTAATATCATTTGCTAACGGTGAAGGAAAACATCGTGTGGAAACCTACACACCTTAGAATTTATTAAAAAAAAAAATCTAAGGTGTACACAATCTGCCAACCCGCACTTGGCCAGCGTGGCAGTTTATGACCTTAACCCTCTCAATATGAGAAGCGACCCATATTCCAACAGTGGAATTATAAAGGGTCTATTATTATTATTATTTATTTAGATATTACCCATCCTCGAGAATATTATGGATATTTCAACTTCCACAGTATGTCCTTCACTATTGTAGTGAGTGATATTTAATTATAAAAATTCGTATTATTTTGTTACGTATGTATACCAGGAATCGAACCTCCGAAAAATGAGAAATATAATTTCAGTAAATTGACACATAGATATTATTTATACTTATCAAATGGAACTCCACGTTTTATTACCAGTTTGGAGATATTTTGATTAAATTAAATCTAATTTTGAATCCAACATTATTGTCCGAATTTAAAAACATATAAATCTACTTACATCTGCCATGATCGCCAACAATTCTTCGTGAGTCGAGGGCCCGTCCCGGGGTTTCAGATCAATCGCCTTCTTGATCTCCTCGGGAGCTGCCCACTCAACCACCTTCGAACTCCTCGAAGATCTATTGAAAACAACTCTCTCCACTAAAAGATCCACAGCTCGCCGTAAGAAGTCCTCATGTTTAGATCTCTCTGGGAGACTTTGGAAGAGATTTTGCATTTCGCTGTCGTCGCCTTCCGTCACAATCATGGTCGAATCGGCTGGCATTTCGTCGGTTTTTCAATTCACTTAGATAATATAGTGTCTACAGAAGAATTTTATTGTTGTCTTTTTGTAACACGGGCGGCCGTGGCCATTAGCGGAGCGTATTTAGCCCGACGCTCACCGCGCAGCCTTCTTAAATACCTGCCAGCCAATTCACTTCATAAGGTTATTACATTAATTGCTCAGATAAAAACAATAATAACTGCACATGGTGTACTAGCCATAATGAAATCTTTATGATACGAAACAGGTAATCTTTGATTCAATTTTAAAGTTTTAATATTATGAATACTTCTATCGAGTCTGAACCGAAGTGGAAATAAAACATCGAATAGAATAAATGGAATGATCTCGAAAATTCTTAATGGAATGAGCGCTTGAACTAAAAATGGCTTAAACTAATCATTGTCAATTAGATTTGTGAAAAGTAATTGGAAATGAGAACAATTAATGGTATGCACCAACTTTTTACATAATTTACTTGGAAATGAAGAAAATTCAATCCTAATATAGTAACGAGTACATTTAACAAGATGTCTAATTATTTAATAGACGCAAAAGGCAATTTGAAGAAAATCAATTTTCAAATGCATAAAGCAATCATTAATGACGGGTGTTCACAGAATTAAATTTTCAATTGGATGATTGTTTTTCACGTCATTGCTTCGGTTCTTCCTCAATTACCAGCGTGCATTTATCCTTTATATGTTTGCTTATAATTAATGATGACTCGATCGTTGATCGAGTGCTTTCAAACGCAACTGCTGATCAAGAGGTTTGATTCCCTGGTTGGGTACTGTTAGATTTTTCTAACTTAAAATGTCTAGTAGTAGCTCGGAGTCTGGATGTGTGCCCGGTATATGGCAATAGGCTCACCAACTATACCATTGCGGGACGTAAACGTAACTGTTGAAACATAGGAGTGTATTACATTCCGCTGCCTAACCCTTCGGAGATTATAAGTGTGATGTTATGTTCATAAATAATACTGCTATAAACACATACATTTTGAAAATAGATACTTACTAAACTACTAGTATCTAAATGTTCACATTACAAAATTAGCAAAATCAATTTAAAATTTATTTTTATCAAAAATCTCGCATATAGTCTAAGATTCGACGATGTCATTCCGTCCTATCTTTTCGGCAAATAACTTGTAACATCCCTCTAAAATATATAAGACCTTGTGGCGTTTGACCACTGATCTGATCTCGAAGCTATAAAAAGTCTTATTGCAATTTAGAATGAGTAATTTTATTGTCGTTCTTTGGAACAGAACATAGCTCATAATAGAAACGTACTAAAAACTTATAAACGTATATATACCGAATAAGAGTGACAGAAACAGATTTTTTCCATGAATATAAATTACGTAACATCACGCCTGTAATCCCCGAAGGGGTAGGCGGAAGAGTGTAGTACACCCCCACGTTTCACGAGTTACATTTAAGTCCCACAATGGAATAGGTGGTGAGCCTATTGCCATACACTAGACAGTCAAATTAAGTTCTAATAATAATATTAATTCAGGACACCGTGTTTATTTGGCCTAACATGGAGAGAATGTTAGAGATTACATAAATAAGAGTGATAATACATACATAAATAAAATTTGTAACATAATATACCTACAACATTATGTAAATATAAACGCTGCCTTCACGCACCTGCCCTTCATAGCTCCGAAATTTACTCACTATTTAAGTCAAGAAATTTCCTTTTATAATAACTCCATTATTAAATACGACTTGTCAAAGATTTTTCTCGACAAAACCTGAACAGTGTTTTGATCTCGGGTTTTTTATATAAACAAGAATAGCAATAATGTCGTAACTCATATAAGTTCTCTTTTGCTTGCAGTAATGAAGATTCTCCACTCATATAACCATCAATATATTATGGTAAAATACCATATTAAATTCTCCAAATACCGAGCAGACTAAGATCATTACTCTTCGTGGCTTCTTCATACAGCAGATAGTAATCATTATTTAGACATAAATGCATCCTACGGACAAAGATAGCCTAAAAATCTTCGAAGTTTTGGATCCAATGACATAGCCCAAGGATTGTTTAATTCACAAAGGATTTCATTTCATTCATTCGTCGCACAGATTGCATTGCATTAATTGTATTCACTTAAATACTGATCGAATTTTTTTTAACTTTTTTTAGGTCAATTGTTAAAATATATTGCAATTAAGTAGCAGCCATTGGTTTTTCTCTTAGCCTTTCAGTTATATTATGATATTCGCTTTGTAACTCTTAAACACGTCGAGTGTACTACAAAGTTGTACTAAAAGTGTACTAAAAAATGCTTACAAGCAAGACCAAATTTCTCGTAACGTCCAATTATTATAAATCGGTTTAACCCATTTCTGCCACATTAATGTATTAAAAGGCTGCACTTCAACAAATCCACGGACATTATTCTACCTGATATTATCTCAATTCAAGCTTGGAATTCTGTCAGCAGTAATTATCAAGCCATAAATGTCTTACATTATCCAATGACCGTATTAAGGTAACATTTTTTACACTAAAATACACGTACCTACCAAATCATGCGACCTCAACTAATACTGGCATCATCTCATTCAATGTAAATGTTTTCTATTATAGAGGACATAGCACTGCAGAATGATGTAAGCACAGGTGTTATAAATATTTTTCTAATTTACTGGCAATCGGTAAATGTAGAATTATATAATATTATTGTTACATAATAACTTAAAATTGTGTAATAAATCTAATAACTATACATTTTAGAATTATTTGAATCATTATAACAATATTCTTCTGGCTGACCTTTATTACTATGAACAAGCAATTAGATGGTACCTATATTTTGTGAATGTACCTTTAACTGCATGCAACACTTAACTATTTAACTATTTTAGTCAATAGTTGATCACTGCTTGACTATTTTGGTCAATATTTCCAGGAATTCCCAATTTATGGAACTCATTTACGAGATTTCATTTACCTAGCTTTGAGTTTCGTCTTATAAAAGAAAGAATAGAAGAAGAAAAATTCAATTATAAGCTGTTCATACATCATCTTTAAAGAAACAATTAGATCAAATTAATACAGTATTAGAAGCTTTTAGGGACGGATCTTTAGCTAAATCCGAATACATATTATGTGATGAACGCGATTTATAATGTCATATAAGATTTAATGCTCCGTTCCTACATTAGAGTATAGGTAAACTAAATTATTGAATTAACTCAAAAGAACTTACTGTAAAATACGTAATGATTGTCTCATTATTACATAAATACTTCCCTAGTAACGTTTATAGTGGAATCAATATTAGTTCAATATACCCTACAATAAGTTACGTTTGTATTATTATAATTATATGCCTTGAGAACTAAACCTGAGAGAGACTCTATAAGAATATTAGTTGCTAGTTTGAAATACAATCACGTCATTTTTTTGAGATTTTAACATAAAACCTAAGGGAAAGGATAAAAAAACAACACGGAAAAGTGTCATTTTTAATTATGGCTACGTTCGGTTAAGTTGCGAAAAAAAGGGTTTTTCATATCGCAAGTAAGTAGTATATACTTATATCGAATGGACGATATAAGTTCTGATTCTTTATATCTTTATAGTAAAGATAATATTTATTTATCTATAACGAGGCCCAAAATAATAGTTTAAAAAACTATGTAAGAAATTTTCCTGTAGGTATTTGTGGTGAACTAATGGTCAGAGGCAACACAAGGCACGGACTCCCACGGCAGGCAACTCCCATTATTATCGTTAGATAACGGCTTTAAGCTTTACCGTAGATCTCCGGAGTAGCACAAAACATTTAGAAGGCAGAGAAGAGACACGTGGCTAGTGATATTGGTATGTATAAGAGACCCCTAAATTGAGATTCAAAAATATAGCTTGCAAATACAATTGAGGTGATAATTAACAATGATTACATTATATTGTCCAGATTAATCTTTTTTTATGTATATTTAGCCCAACATACAGGCAGTCGAGCCACCTCATATTAAGTGATCACCGTCGTCTATGAAAATTTGCAACACCAGAGTGGCCAAGGCGTTTCTGGGTTTGAAGAAGAGCTCTCTTTACGCTTTTCTTGAAGAACCCCATCTCATTGTGCTCCGGAAAAACGTGATGGAAGCGAATTCCTCGTTGACAATGTATCTATAAATATTATTTACTTAGATATCAAGTGACCTGACTCTCCTTACAACGCGAATGATGTTGTGTAATGAAAAAAACCCGGCGTTGTTTGAGGTAAATCAGATTTTTAGTCGCACGGAAATATTTTTTATTCAAACTCATAGTCTGCTTTCATAATTTCCGCATATACATGATATTCACTTTTTTAAGTAAGTAGTAAGTAAATATTTATATAGGTTTCTATTTCATTTGATGATGACGAAAAAACAAAACAAAAGAAACTGAGTATGAAAAATTGTACAAGAGCACTACTTATTCCATATTGAAACATCTTCAAGTAGGCTTTTTTTTTTGAATATAAAATCTTCATATTTAATATTACACATTTCGTAATTGCAAACAATTCCTTCTTGCGTGTATTTTATTAAATTGTGGAAAAGAAACTCGGTCATTTTGGATCTGTCAAAATGGCGGCACAACGTGAAAGTCCGGATATAATCGAAGTTTCATAGGTGTAATACATTTACGCCAATCATCTTTATCGAATATCTATTTTTATGGATATGTGAACAATTTCCTTATGTTATAGTTATGTTTGTTTTTGTGCATTTTTATATAATTCAACATTAATAATCATTATTAATCAAAAATTAATCGTTCTACCCACCACAGGATAGTCACTAAAAAGGAATAACTGTCAAAATGTCAATACAATCTTACATGAACCGACAATTTTAAATGTGACGGTTTTCTTACATACTTCAAGCATTTTTGTACATTTCGGACGGACACTGATTCGTGTGATTCTCAATTACATATTCGACATACACTACTAAGAACATTTTTTTTTCACCGATAGACACCGAAGGAAGGAAGCGAAGCACGCGAGCGGAAGGCTTTATATAAA
The DNA here is from genome assembly GCA_018245735.1 of Microceris miodesmiata. NCBI lineage: Eukaryota > Metazoa > Arthropoda > Insecta > Lepidoptera > Hesperiidae > Microceris > Microceris miodesmiata. Next base: position 10,234 of record DWEC01000085.1, read on the forward strand.
ATAACGTCAACATATTAGGAACTTAGTTTTAGCCTTGCTAAACGTTATACTATTATATACGTAATTTCAATTGCCGAATAAATTTATATTATACATTTCCTTTTATGCCTTGACAATTACTTTTTGCGCTTAATAATTAGTGTAGCTTATAGTTCAAAGTGACCTTTGTTACATGGTTAGTCAACTGAGAACGACCATCGCCTAAAACCTGGTAATTAGTTACAGTTAAACAACTTAATCTGTAAATAAAGAAATAATAAACGGATAGTACAGCCAACAAAAATAAAATCAATAACTCATTTCATTTTCTCCCCGTTTTTAGTATTAATATGCGCACTATTATTCATTACCTATCATACCATGTATATTCAATCGGCATTTAAAAATCAATCTCGTCATGAATTCTGGTAAATTTTCAGATATATGAGAACAATTAAACAAATGTAATTAGTAAAGAACGTGCTATGCACTAAATATTTTTAGTAATTGACGCTGTTGCAGACCGTACTGATCGGTAAATCGAAGGCCCTTATAAACCTTTTCCTCTAGTAACCGAAATCTATTCTACCGGCGATAAATTAATTGTAAGTACATTCTACATGATTCACATTCCATTTTCGGTTGCAATTATTCAGTAAGTATTAGCATTCTATATTATATAAGTTTAGGTAAATAAATATTAATTATGAAATACAAGATTATGACTCCTGTTTCATTTCTTTGGCTAAAAATAGATATAGTTGATCCATTCCGAAAGACGTACATGAGTTAAGCCGCTTCGTTTATTAGGATGTAAAAAGTTGGTATATAGAAATACATTTCTTTATTTTTTTTAAATTGTGTAGTGTACTAGTAGATCAGATAAATATTTCAAATACTAGCTTTGTTTTCAGTATTTGTCTTTCAAACTTAGCTACGGGAAGAAACCGACTAAAATAGTGAGATTATTGTAAAAATTTCCGGGCAACTCATACGAGGAAAGCTTAGTCGACATTTTGTCGTCTGGGGAATAAACATTGCTCCGTTGCGAATTAACAACCATACATAGTCTACGCTTAGTCATTTTCCTTGTAACTTAATCCTGTTAACAAAACGGTAATTTCCTTTACAAACGTGCCCGTATTTTTCATATAGATTAATGAGTTAGTTGAACGGTTAGTGAATTGAATCATGCGATAAATTATACTATGAACGGGTAATTTTTAAATCAACTATGCTGAATTACTGACAGAAATCAATTTTTCGTTGTTATTGAACATTTACGTAGGTCACTTGCATGAATCGAGGCTGTATGTTACAATAATGTATGTTAAAATACATTATTTTGGTAACAGTAAAATTATCTATGACCATTAATATGACAGGTTAGGTTATACGTATGATAAAATAGTCAAAACGTAACTCCTCAATAAATTGCATCAGCATGAATGCAAAATGTTATCCTCCAATTTGTATTTGACGTTAAATTACTTTGCTAATATTTATAAGTAATAACAACTGTATGAAATAAGTTTTAAGTACTACCACAGACAGCCGCGATGTAACGTGTTTAATTCTAATTTGATTACCGACCTTATTTCGTGTCATTTACATCTAGCAATTAATTATTTTTATTGCACTTTGTACCCACTAACAATCGATATCAGTTCAAGGGTATGCTTAACATAAATATATGATATGAAAATATAATAACTGTGGTCACTTGTCCAATTGACATTGAATTGGTTGATTCCTCAATCAAGCGCCCCTTTTAATTTGCGATATTTATTTCATTAACCATTTGGTTACACAAACTCTTCTTTTGCGGCGCAATATGACTACATTTCCTGCCATTTCTTTTTACATAAATGTCTCATTAAATAGATTTGCTTACATAATTAAATTGTGTAATGTTTTGTATTTTGTAAAACCCCAAACTAAAAGTACTGATTAAACGATTTAATATAAAAGTATGTGCCATCGTATACAATTTCTATACCGAGTATCAAATATTGCCAATCTGTAACAATGTGGTGTAAAGAATACTTTAGGTGGTGAGAATACTAAAAAAAATATTTTGGACTGAATGTTTATACTATCAGCATAATTTAATAAAAAATAATTCGTCATACTCTTACCATTTTGACGTTTACTTGACACTGAAAGTTGTCCAAAACGTCAAAATAACCAAACAAATGCATGTGCCTCACGTAAGCAATATTATAGGTTATTGATGACATATACAAAAATAATTCAATAATAAAATTAATGTTATTAAAACATTTATTTGCAATTGAAAAATAAAATGTCGGGATCCGAAGGACAGTTCAGTGATCTAGAAGAAGACTTATCCGTTAAGGTTAAGTCCGTAAGAGTAAGTTTATTTCGTGTACACTATTTTTGCTCTTGTTATTAAATTAAACCACATTACACTACCAATCAACTACGCCCGCGTACTAATTATTCTTTTATTCATACATATTCCCAGCTTACTAGTGCGTAAAATACACATTTTTACTAAGTAATACATGTGTAGACATTTTGTTTTATATATTGCAAAACCACTTCAATTGATTCGTATCTCAGGGTAAAGACTTAGGACAATCCCACTATAACTATGCACAAATTTCTTTCAAATACTTTACCTAGAATGTTTTGTAAAAGTTTCACTCATATCCAGGAAATTAGCCGAATCTTCTCAATCGTGTCCTCATGAATGAGGGTTGTGACTGTCAAAAGTTGGTCTATATGTGAAAGCTCTCTAGGTCTTCCTAACTTGGGTTTTGTGAATTACCTCTTGAGTCCTACAGCAAATGCTTCATGACATGGGATCCAGCCATTGAATCAGTTAACACTCAGGACAACAAAAATCTAACTAAGTAAAAATTGGTATTCAGTTACTTGGCATGAGTGGATCAACATCTCTAACATCTCTTATTATTACTGTGATATGCTCAATGTTGAGTAGTAAAACATTTCTATACAGATATTGTGCAGTGTTTAAAATTAGTACTTAAATTTTTATTGTCATAATTGAGTCAGCCTTGTCAGTCAATTTGTTGATAATTATATGTATGATGAGGATTTATTAAAGTTACATAATAATATTTTATTTCAGTTTGCAGATGAACTAGATATCAAAAATCTTAGTAGCGAAAATGATGTTGATTCAGATGATTATTTTTATGACTCTGATGATCCTTCACATGGCACTGGAAAAAAAGAGAATGTTAATGCCCAAACTCCATCGAGCAAACTTACCACATATCAACCAACTGAGAAGCTTTTCAAAAAATACATCAACAAAATTAATGTTGATAAATATGAACCATCCATGATGGATAGTGCCCAGAAATTCATGGACTTAAATGATCGTAAAGTTGATAATGAGAGAATAAGATTCAAGGACAAACATGACAGAGCTACGGCTGAACAGGTAATGGATCCTCGGACAAAAATGATCCTCTTCAAACTTCTGAACCGAGGGATCATCAATGAAATAAATGGATGCATATCTACAGGCAAAGAGGCTAATGTATACCATGCAACATCGAAGGACGGAAGAGATTTTGCTGTTAAAATCTTTAAAACATCAATTTTAGTCTTTAAGGACAGAGATAAATATGTATCAGGAGAGTACAGATTCAGGAATGGCTATTGCAGATCAAATCCTCGTAAAATGGTAAGGACTTGGGCTGAAAAAGAAATGAGGAATCTAGTAAGAATGTTTAATGCTGGAATCAATGTTCCCGAACCTATTATACTGAGAAGTCATGTATTAGTGATGACTTTTATGGGAGAGAATGGCTGGCCATCACCAAAACTGAAGGATGTAGAAATATCACAATCAACTGCTCGGTCTTTATATAGAGACTGCATTACTATGATGTGGAAAATATTTAATATATGCAAACTTGTACATGCCGATTTATCGGAGTTTAATCTTCTTTATCACAATGGAAATGTTGTAGTGATTGATGTATCACAATCTGTAGAACACGACCATCCTCACGCTTTTGAATTTTTAAGAAAAGATTGCACAAATATATCTGATTTCTTCCGTAAAAAGGGTGTTGCTACCTTAACGGTAAAAGAACTGTTTGATTTCATAACAGATGCAACAATAAACAAAGCCAATCTTGAGGATTGCTTAGAAAAATTATCAGAGAAGGCTGCCTCAAGGAATTTTGAGGAAATGACAGCACAAGAACAAATTGAAGAAGAGGCATTCAAAAATATTTATATTCCTAAAAGGCTGAATGAGGTAAGCACTTAGTACCCAATTTGTATGTATTTAACTATCAATATACTATTTTCAGTCTTAGGAGATATAGATATCCTCCTAGGAACATTAATTGTTTTATTTATAAATATTCTCTGGATTTTAGGTAATAAACTATGAGCGAGATATTAATAAAGCAAAGAAGGGTGAGACAGATGACTTAGCTTACAAGAAAATTGCCGGTTTCAATGAGGATCTAACTGGCACAGTAGATAAACCAGTTATATTACAAGAGGATGATGTGTCTGACAGTAGTTCTGAAGGCAGCTCAGAAAATGAGAATTGTGATGATGAAAGCAGTAAGTACTTGAAAAATATTTTTTGTTTTGAAAATTGATATTTTCAGATTTGTATTTTACAAGTCTCATAATCTATAATGTAGGGTTGTCAGTTTGTTTTTCTTTTGTTCATGAATAAGCATATTATATACTAATGTTATTTTTTTAACTGTTTTATTTACAATTTACCAGAGACCTTATTTACGTAAAATCATAATATATAAACAGTTGTAAAGCTTAATACCGCAATTTTTTATACTGTATTCTTAATTATTACAGTAATGAGTTTGTTTTGATAATTCACTTTTTTCCTTTCCTGTATTTCACAAAAATAATCTTTAGTTATTTTTTGTTGATAACTTTCCAGAAACTAAATTCAAAAACGCCAGCCGACCACGAGACGAATCCCCAAACAGTAAAAAGGCACGAAAGAAGGCAGTTAAAGAAGAAAAAGCAGAGAAGAGGAAAACTAAAACCAAGAAACATATCAAGAAAAGAAGAGATAAAGGTTCGGGAAAGAAATAAGCATGGACAGAGTTACTGAGATACTATAAACTGTCTGCTAAACATAGGCCTCCCCTGAGGGTTTAGTGATTCCAAACATATGCTCACAATAGGAATTGTGACCAAAAACCCCTCAGGGGAAGCTTAAGGTATACAAAATAAGATTTAATATTTACTTATAAAATAGTTTTATCTAAATGAGTATGAATATAACATATCCAGAATATACTATATTTCGTCAATATTAAACTGGTTCTATTTTTTATCGAATCATTCTCGTGGTGAGCCTATCACCATAAATGGGGCACAGATTTATAAGATATCTTAATGATGTCGTCCAGATCAAGTTTTTTTGGAATACAGTGTGATTAGAGTGGAGGCCAAGTACAGTACAGATAACCATGGCACTGAATTAGAGACGAATTAACTGTGAGACAGTATTCGAAGCCTTGAACCTTTTATTTATTTAAGGGTAACATTTTACAATGTCATTGTGTCAATAGACTATAGTCGTAATAATAATAGCTATTATTATGATTTGTTTATCCTTAATCTATTTATTGTAACCAATAAGTAAGAGGCTTTATATTTCTTGTATGTCGGTTCTGGCGTGTTCTGGAATGGAGACCGCTTCTTGCCAACGTAGCATTGAACGCGCCCTCCAGCTAGGTGGAGTGACGATATAGGCAAAGTGGCTGGCAGTAGTTGGATGCGAAGAAATAAAGATAGAAGGCAGCAGCGTACCATTGGAGACGCCTATGTGCAGCAGTGGACGGGAGTAGGCTGATGATGATAATGATGATACGTTGGTACAATATATTTTTGATGTAAAACATGTGCGTGGGGTTGACCGGCTATTCTAAGCAAAAGTTAAATAAAATACGACAAAAATGTTAGAGAATATTCCGCATAAAAAAGTAACATCAGGCCTGTAATCCCCGAAGATGTAGGCAGGGCATTGTGGTACTACCACACGTTTCACTAGTTGCATTTACCTCCCGCCAATGAATAGGTGGTGACACTATCGCCATATATGAGGCACAGATTTATATGATATCTTTATGATGTCGTCAACCTATTATCACAGTAACGTCAGCGTTAGAAGAAACATAGAATGTGAATATTACAGAAGTAATGAATTATAAGAATTGAGTCTTAAAAAAATTATCATGTTCATATTAAATTATTCTATAATTTTTAAATAAATAATAACTATACTTTAACAAAATATTATCCGTTTCATTATGCCAACGATATTTTTATGCTGTCTCATAAAAAAATGAATTACAAAGAAATCTCCATTACTTTGCTCATGTCAAAGGGTTTAGAAAAAAAATAAAACAAGGATAAGTACGTAGTGTCTATTTTCTTTTGTTACAAAACTATAAAACTTGTGTTTTTAACAGCGTAGGTACAGGCGAGTTCTCTGAAGCGAATTGGAAATAGATGCAAGAATAAACCAATGTCGCTTGATTCACAGATCTTCGTTTTCTTACGAGCTTCTGTAATTTGACCTTATAATATAATCATTTAGCATGTTATATAATTTTTGTGCATTTATTGCAAAAAAAAAATTAACACATGTATTTTTGGTACTAAATAATTTATTTATTTTATTTTTGGTACTAAGTAAATCTTTTTAATAATTATATTATCATAGACAGCATCTTTTTAAATATATTTTGAGATAAGCGAATTTTTCTATTATTTTCATTCATATCTGTAGCAATCGTTATTAAAAGATGTCTTTACATAAATTAACAGGGCAATTAGAAAATCGAACGACACTAGCGAGTCTATAGGTTTTTCAATAATTTTTCAAACCTCTTAACCAATGTAACGTCAAGATCAAGGTTATAGAGCGTCTGGGGTTGAAAGAGCGATATTTTGAGTGATATGTGTATGTCACAAGTAGCCCTACCACCACCGTATATGACCCAATGCGTAGGAAATTGGAACATGTATGAAATTAAATCTTAAATCTATATATCTTATACGCTTATAATTTCCTAAATAAACTTATAAATGTACACTTACGAAACCTAAAAGATTTTCTATAAATATATACATATATCTTACCACATAAATGTCTAATGCGCTTAACAATAAATATGTATTCCTAGATATTGTGATAACGTCTCAATTGCCCTTAAATAATACTAAATTCCAAATATCTCCACGAATTGAAAATTACGTTCATAACGCTTTAAGAATCCGAGTTAAATATTGACATATAGGCAAAAAATTAATACGTAAATAAAATATCATTCTTATCATACTTATATTTTCCGAGCGCTTGAATAGATTCACAAATACATCAGTCATATTTTTAAGTCAAGTTCTTTGGCTAGAAATAAACAATTACACTTCTGGCTCTGAACGGAACGACTATTTTTTGTTGTGGGCAACTCCACAAACCATTGCAGCCATAGCTGAACAGTGATATGCAACGGAAGCGCATCATCCGTTCTCATTAATCATGAAACTATCCATGGATTCAATCTGATTCTAATTCAAAGTGCACTGGTCTAATACGCAACCAATTATGACTCGATTATTCTATGGAATTCCATCCATGCAAACGTTTCCCCGATCAATCCAATCAAATAATATTTGGGTTAACCTATTCCACTGCCATCGGAAACACCTTACCTATAAGCCCGGACAAATATTACTGGAATACTTCCTGTTCCATTACAATTGCAATCGTCCTAACGACCAATCCAGAAAAATGGCAAGTGAAATAATCTATTTCATTTGAATCGGAATAATCAGTGTGAACATTATAACAAACAAGTATAACGGAATTTACTCAAATAATAGTCCAGTCCAGTCTGACAAAGAATATTCAGTGGATTCGGTACAAAAAGCATTTCATATCAGACGTTCGAAGAAAAGTAAGAAACATACGAGTACTATTTAAATAATATATGGCTATATACAAAATAATGTGATGTCATCATCACTATCATGATCAAGACAACACATTATTTTGTGATGTGCCTTAAAGTAAACGTAGTTTTTCAATTATTGTGTAGCAGATGCCGTTCTTTTTTTTCTATTCTGTAATCCTGTTGACCTTTATGGCAACACTCGGGAACGCTTGTGACAGCGTTACCGAGTTTGGTGGCAATATATCACTGAGTGGCTTAAGACGCCGCTATGTGGTATTTATAATTTAATTATAACTTCACTTCGTAAAAAATCCGCATATCTATCACAATTTTTGTACTAACTGCGCTTCAATTACACTAAAAATATCACATTGGAATGAAATTACATAAATACTTCATAATTGTATCACGTAGCAAAACGCCGTCTAAGATTAATATAGCATAATAGCCTGAACACAAACAGAATCCCGACCATAATGAGTATTTCAAACCATACAGAATTCTTGTCTATGTCTAAATACTGCAGCAGTACTTCCGGTTTTGCGAAGTGACAGTAGACGTCAGTGCATTCGAGTGGTGTTCGACCGAAACCGAATATGGTCAGCACCATGGCGACTACGCCACAGCGTATGAATGACGTCTTCATGATGATGTTCATGACAAGTGGGATCCGGTGGGCGAAGTCAAAGCCATAAATGGCTAGTCCCAGGAACGGAGCGATCACTGCTGGTCCAATCGCACAGCCGTTCTGAAAATAAAATTTTTATTATTAAATTAATATCAGCAAATCTGACCAAAAATTTTTTTTACAAATAGGAATGGTTCCCTGATACATTTACGATTTCAATTTGTGCCTCTTGTCAGCCGGTCCGTTTACTATCAGCTCGAGACAATATAATGTAAAAAAAAAATATTCCAGTGATAACTCATTAACATAAGGGATAAGGGGGCATTTAACTTTTCAAAATTCTACGTGCAGTTTATATACTTAAAAAAAAACTGTGGAAATATGACACTTTTTACACTTTCAAAAGACTTCATGTGAAAACAAACCCACTTTTTTTTATTTTCAAACAATTTACATTAAGTCATTATTTTTCCCCACCTGTATAAATAAATTTAAACACACAAATCAACTGCTACATTTTTTTTTGCCAACACTCAGCGAAACACGCGGTTAAAGGCTAGTTTTTGTATACTCTTCATGTCACATACTTATATTTTCTTGGAAATCTTACATTCATCTGTTCATAGGTGATTAATTAATTGTAGAATAAGATATTTATAATATTATTCATTACATAATTTATAAATAAAAATACATAACTATGGTAGTAGTTTTTACGATAACCACATTAAAAAACCCGTATATTACGGTATTGTAAATTATGCAAGCAAAGTACATCCTATACCTACGGCAATATGACATTATCCTTACATACCACATTATTTTTAAATTCGCAATATCACTTTAAACAAGGTACCCTTAATATAAGTGAGTAAAAAAGCTTCCTTATTTTATTGAATACAGCGCCATCTAGGAATATTTCGTGGAATGAAAATTATGACAATTCAATTACGCCGTAGATGACGCTTATCGCATAAACTATTCTTTATTTTTCGTTTAAACGTTCGTACAAGTTGTACAAGTAGAAACGTTCGTTCGTTTAAACGTTGTACAAATAGAAACCAATAATAAACCAAGATTTAAATTATGTTTCTGCAGTTAATACTATTACCGAATGCCGACATTAAATAATACTAAATGGAATAAAACTGTCTACATCTTAAACTCATTCAACTCGAACTCATTAACCCAAAACACAATAATTCCTGCTAACACTGATACCTAATTTACAAAAATCTGTGGTAGCGACGGTAATTTCAATCGATTCAAAACCATCAACAAAGTAATTAATTTCTTTCTAGCATCCCGACACCCTCAAAACTTGATATTGTTACTACAAATAAAACATTCAATGTAATATTCATACTAAAAACGTACCCTGATACTGAACATAGATCCGATAGCCAGTCCGATGCCTTCAGAAACCAACGAAACGACATTTCCGATCAGACAAAAGGTTATGAACCTCATGACGCTGAACGGGACGCCCACCATGAAGTAAACGATGCCACAGAACATTATATTCAAAGCCACTTGCACCGGCAACTTTGATATCGTCAGCGCCGCGTAGTACGGCGTGAGACTGTACCAGCCATTGAAATGTTCCTTTTTAACTAGTTTGACTTCCAGGGGATCTGTAATGACAATATCGTAAACGTAAATTTTTAATGAGTTAAAAATGTCTGAAACTAGCCTAACTGTCGATTTGTACAACACGCAGAAATCAACCAGATATTTATGATGAATATTCTTCACACTGTCGCCATCGGATACCACCAGTCCGCACATAATATCGAGATGCGTACTTAACTTCTGCGAGTTATATATATGAAAAAAGCAAAATAAATGAAATATAAGCAGTCCGATAATTTAGAATCGGTTGCTACTACCACATAAGGCTATATATGGCTATAGGCTATAATTAAGATGTAGTTACGGTATTAAAGCTTCACTCTACTCACAGACAAGCACCGGGACCATAATTTGAGTGTAGGCGAAAAAGATAATCAGGCCGACACACATTTTCAAATGGTTGAACATCTGTGTGCCATCGTTCGCCATGTTGAAGAAACACAGGCCAATCAACACTCCGCACATCATGTGGTGCAGGGTTTGGATCCACAGTGCTGGAATAATCAAGCATTTGATATTAATTATTATATCGTCCCCGCCAGATGCTTTGTGGGGTGGGCAGAGAGTGCCAAAGCCAAATATCTCTTCTTACAGACCTGATATCCTCCATATAGATTATCATTTACATATATTTCATAAGCGTAGCTTAGTTGTAACCAGCTGTGTTTAAAACTGACTCTGATGATACGTGGATAAATGAAACTTATTTGACACAGTCGTATAAAAATGTAAGGTATAGTCTATGAAGACTATAAACACCTTAAAGAACATTGGAGAATTGTGAGGCAGCTAGATGTCGTCATTATGATCGTTTACTGTTGCAGTGAGCGATATTTAACGCATACAATATTTTAGATTCAGAGATGCGTGCATGGATGCCAACTACAAACACTAAAATAGCCAACTAAAATCTTAAACATCACAGAAACCAATAAACTAGAAAACCCTAAACCTTTTTTTTTACGAGTCTGTCTCAATCATTTAGCATTGAGCCATCTCTAGGTAGGCTTTGTTGTAACGCGATCACCAGATCGCTTGAGTCTCATGTAAGGTGTAGCAGGATGCACCACGAGCAGCTGAGACTTAACTGGACTCCTAGGTCCTAGAATCTAGAACCTTTAACTCCTACAGCCTTAAGTTTTAGACGCGCTAAATTATTAACTCACCTTGACGATTCCTCACGATCTGTACTAGCATTCGACACAACAGTATATGGAACTGTTCGAAATACGAGGTGGGATATCCGCACCCGACTGAATTCGTGTGCACTTTCATCCAATCCAGCGAAGAATTATCCATGGAAATTTGACTCGCCATTAAAACTGACGATTGGCTAGTTTCGTACTTCACTTTGTATGAACATTTCTCGTTTGATAGAACTATTTCTTTCTCTCCCACTTCGTCTTCTGTCGTGTAAGTGATTTTGAGAGGCATGATGCTCACTGGTTCGTTCGTGCAACTGTCGAGTTTTGCAGATTTGTAGATTTTACCGTTAAGCACATTGTCGCTCAATAAATGTACGTTGTCTGGGTTTTCGGTGGCTTCAATAACTGAAAAGAAAATATGAGACATGTTATAATTAAATATGATATTTTCGATTGAATGTGATGTCAAGAGTCTAATATTAATATGATGAATTTTTGGTTTGGATGGTTCGAATATGATGAGAGAACTGCTGATGAAAGAATGACAAATCAGTTATACAATACAAATGGACGTAGATGCCGAAAGATCATAACGCTCATTAAAACATAACTGATGAATCTTGGGTGTGTACTACTCCTCTACCTACCATTTCGTGTTGTACACCCGTGATGTTATGTTGAATATAATACTCCTACTTACAATAGTAGGTAACGACCAAAGTTAAATATTATTAAATCTTGTAATTGCCTTGACTGCCCGATACAATGCTAAGTTTAATAGCGGTCAAGATTGTTGTAAAACGGTTGTATTATTCACACATAAAACACTTTATGGTTGAAGACGTGCGATGCCAGAGATTGAAAAGGACTCAAGCTCCGAGTATGAAGTAAACAGTCACCATTAAACCAACTCATTCTGTATCTTCTTTATATATAAAAATGAATGTTTGTATGTATGTCATCGATGAACTCAAAAACTACTATACCGATTATTATGAAAATTGGTATATATATGTATTTTTCCACGGA
>DWEC01000086.1:0-22522 GCA_018245735.1 Microceris miodesmiata
GACTATGGCCTTAACCCTCTCAATATGAGAGGAGACCCATATTCCAGCAGTGGAATTATAATGGGTCGATTATTATGGAATAGAGGGTGGGCCTGTTGCCCTACACCAGGCATAGATAGATCCAGAATCCAAGCTACTACTTGAAAGTCTTAGTTAAAAAAAATTACTAGTACCCGACCCAGGAATCGAACGAATACTCGATCTCGCCTTTTTCGGTCTACTAGTATATGCTATATCCTGCTTCTTTCCTGTCATTATGTCCTTATTCTTTCCAGCCCAAACTCCCATAAAAGTCCTTACCTATCCTTAACCCGCTACGCCGCTTGGCCTACGTGGCATTTTACAGCTAACACTACTTTATACAAGTTACAATTTATTGTGCAAGCTCGATCATTGTTGAATTGTTGCAAAGCCGTTAACCAGAATCCATACCGCCTTTTAATCATAATGATATTAATGTCGATTTTATCAACACACACACATAAACACATACACCCATTTTACTGATAAAGAGGTAATAAGTATAACCTAGATAAGTTTAAAGAGGTTAGTAATGTATACTAAAATATGTATTATTTCCATTGCAGATCTACCAACACCTTCGTTGGTACACCAACCCGTCGGAGCAGCGATGGATAGTGCGCATCCTGTTCATCGTGCCAATTTACGGCTGCTACAGCTGGATCTCGCTCATGTTCTTCAACGGCGACTCGTACTACGTCTACTTCTTCACTGTCCGAGATTGTTATGAAGGTGAAAGAGACATATTCTTTTCTTAAAGTTACTTGTAGAACTAAGTACAACACACAGAAATAAACATAGCACTTGCCGACTCAATTTCAAAATATGATGAACTCATGTTTATATTATTTTGTGTGCAAATATTCACAAAAGTAAATGCTATTTCCATATAGAATAATCAAATGCTTACTGACATTTTCTTATACTGTTCCCTGCCAGTCCAAAACATACCTGATGGAGAATGTTTTCAGTCTACTGCTTGCAGGAAGACACATGCCTGACATATATAGAAATAGGTTATAGTAATAATAACATCTTAGGAAATCCATGTACAGTCATCTGACTCTGAAGTAAATGTCAATAGAGCTTGTGTTATGGTGGCCATACAGCTGATATGAACTACTTATATACATGTTAATGTGTACATATTTACATAAAAAAGTATGTTTTACATCCAGAAACAACAAATATGTGTATTCTGATCACAAAAAGATTTATTTTGGTTGGGAATCGTACTCACAACCCCCAGTACAGCAGGCAGGTTCTGTAACCACTGATTCACCAGATTATTTATAAATTAGCCTATTGTCTCCAGTTGGACATAGCCTTTATGATTTTTATTACACTGCTTTACTCATTTGATACAGATAATTTGTCAGTTTCTATATTTGTGTAACATTCATCACTAACATCTCTGTTTATCTTATCTTCTCCATTAATCTTAGATTTAAATATTTTTAATCTACTGTTAAACACAGACCTCTTCACAGAACAACACCTCAAGGCTAGTTTCCAGGCTACCCATGTAACATTACAATTAACAACCCAACATTACATGTACGTACATGTAATATATACGATTTTATTTTAAAATACATTATCAAATTAAATTTAAAATGTTAAATAACAATTTTAATTAAAATCTGGTTAAATGAATATTAAATTAAATCAAATTGAAATGAATCAAAAATGGAATCACAATTTATAAATATATAGTTATGTTAATTTTACCCTAAATTAGATTATGTATTAATGTAGAAACAGGCACATAATAAAACAAATGAAGCCACAATTATTGATTAATTTAAAGCCAAAATACGACTTAAATTAAATCATGTATTTTTTAACTCATCTAACCACAATGAAAGTTGTTAAATCCAAAATGTACTATAAATTATGTATTTTTTTCATTTCATAAACTTATAATGTACATTGGTGTGTCGGCAGCGTTCGTGATCTACAGCTTCCTGTCGCTGTGTTACGAGTACCTGGGCGGCGAGGGCAACATCATGTCGGAGCTGCGCGGGCGGCCCGTGCGCGCCTCATGTGTCAACGGCACCTGCTGCCTCTCCGGCGCCACCTACACCATCGGCTTCCTGCGTTTCTGCAAGCAGGCCACGCTGCAGTTCTGCCTCGTCAAGCCCGTGTGCGCGTTCATCATCATCTTCTTGCAGGTATAACTCATATTCATTGACATGTGTAAAATTTTTCTTTGTTACTTCTGTGAGGTGTGTTTGTAAATGACTTATGTAAGGTTTGTCTATATATGACCTATGTGGAGTTTATCTGAGTATAATTTATCTGAGGTATATTTGTGTATGACTTTGTAAAGTGTATAAGTGATATGACTTATGTGGAGTGTATTTGTGTATGAAATATGTGAACTGTATATGACTAGCCCACTTATATTAAAAAATTTGCTCATAATTTAAATATAATCATAATGTAATTATTTATGTATAACAACAGCAGTGTAAATAATGTTGAAAGGTAAAATTAATAGTTGTACACTTGACAATTATCACTTTTATATGAACTGATAAAACTAATACATGATTCATTACTGATTAGTATGAATCATTCTAGAATGTATATGAAGTGGTGAAATATTTAAAATATATAAAACCAATGCAAATTTAATAATTTTATCTATTGTATCACTAATTTGTAACTATAAAAACTATTGGCTCAATTGAAATTGTAGATTATGAGAAGCATTAATTTAATATTTATATTTAATATTGATTAGAAAAGGTTTTGATTAAGACCATTCTTAGGGTTATTAGAAGTATGAATGTCATCTTCTGTATAATCTGCCGCACTGTGTCAATGTGGTCTATGGTGTCGTACCCTCTTCGAAAACCGGCCTGTTTAAGGGACTGGAATTCGTCAAGACTACGCGCTTCGTTCATTCAAGACGATTCGTGAATTTCGTGATGATTCTAAAAATTACAGCTTATAGGGCTCAGTAGGGAAATAGGTCGATAGTTCTTCAAAAGGGTTTTATCGCCCTTTTTTAAGAACAGGACGACAATACTCGTCCTGTTCGACAGGAAATACAATCCCTCAGAGAACCAAAGTTATCGACATAGCCCAAAGGATTAGCAAGCTGAAGTGGCAGTGGGCAGGCCACGTCAGTCGCAGAACCGATAGCCACTGGAGCAGACGTGTTCTGCAGTGGAGACCGCGACTTGGTATACGTAGCGTAGGACGCCCTCGAGCTAGATGGAATGACGGTATACGCAAAGTGGCTGGCAGTGGTTGGATGCGAAGAGCTGAAGAGCGACCTCAATGGCGTGCTATTGGAGAGGCCTATGTCCAGCAGTGGACGGGAGTAGGTTGTTAATGAATGAAAAAAAATTAATGTTATCACGCATCTGAAACGGAACAGTTTTATTCAGTAATTTTGTTTGTATGAAGAGAGTGATGAATGAGGGAAAAAAGCATGTCAGGTTTGTAAAGTAGGAGAGGTATTTGCCACTCGGTACATTCTGCCTACCCTGATGGTCTGGAGATTTGATGATATAACAGTGATTAGAATGATTTTTCATTTATTACACGAAAGTCTAACCTATTTAATAACGTCATACCGCGATTCGGCCTGATAGTGCATGCAGATGCGTCTGATAATGAAGCATACATGCCTAGACAAAGCCTATTCATCCTTGCTTTGTAGAGTACTAGGTTATGTGTCCAAAAATTCATACCCATACATTATTAATATAGGACATAATATGGTCTGTTCTTTTACAGTCAGCCGGCCACTACCATGACGGTGACTGGAGCCCCAACGGTGGCTACATCTACATCACCATCGTGTACAACTTCTCTGTGAGTCTGGCACTGTACGGACTATTTCTCTTCCTTGGTGCCACCAGGGAGATGCTGAAGCCCTTCGATCCCGTGCTCAAGTTCTTCACTGTCAAATCTGTTATCTTCTTGTCGTTCTGGCAAGGTTTGTGCGATTGTTTTTGTTTCTAATAGAAAGTCGTTTCATTTGTTTTCTTTTTAAATTGTTATGAATTTGTCTGTTTCAAACAATCTTGAATTTTCTGTAGTTATGTTAACACACAAATAAATTCAAGTATACATAATTATGTACCTGTCCAGTTAGATGGACATGATATAAAAATGAAAAGATGTTTTTTCTTATCTGACTGAGTAACACTTGATTGACAAAGCTAGTGAATTATTATCTAATCTTATTTAATAACAAGATTTGATGATGTAGATCCAACTTTAAAACTTCCTTACTCAAGTGATTCATGCTGTGTTTATTATTTCAAACTTTTCATTTCGTCATAGGGTTTATAACATGTTCTTTACTGTACAAGTTATTTTGTTTACCATTTAATGTATTTCAAAAACGTCTAGAAACACTGGCAGATAGTAAGGTCTGAAAGAGTTTTTCTTAGCCGGATGTGGCGCTGCCCAATCTGGAATATAGTTCTTAACGTGTGAAGTCATGTTTCCATTATCAGGCGTGGCGCTGGCCATCCTGGAGAAGGCGGAGGTGATCTCGCCCATAGTGGACGCGCACGGCGTGCCCACGACGGCGGGCACGGTGTCGGCCGGCTACCAGAACTTCCTCATCTGCATCGAGATGCTGGCGGCGGCCGTGGCGCTGCGCTACGCCTTCCCCGCCGCCGTGTACGCGCACGCGCACCGCGACCCGCACCGCTCCGTCACCATGCAGTCCATCTCCAGCAGCCTCAAGGTACCACCTTCCCGCGCACTCCGCCTCACGCACTTGTTTTCCTATTTTATTTTCATGAAAATGTGAAGAGCTAAACCCGTTCCACTTGTCTCTTTCGATATAAAATATGTTACTTAAGCAGGTACATAATTTAAACATATACATAGACAATAACGAAATGTTTAACAGGCGATGGATATTATTTTAAAAGGGATGTTCAAAAAAAGTTGACAAATACACAATAGTTTCTACTAATGTATGCTTTATTGCTTTTCTTTATTTAAAAGCCAAATAACTGTTATTTGCAGGAGACAATGAACCCCAAGGACATAATGACGGACGCCTTCCACAACTTCCACCCACAGTACCAGCAATATACCCAATACAGCTCCGGTAAGCACATTGGCTTCTATTTTGCCCAAGTATGTTAGCCAATCAGTGATGTAATTCGCAAAAGTTAACTAGGCACCTCGCTACTATAACGTTATAGCGATACTGACTTGTCAAAGGCGACAGCGGTAGGCAGTGGCAAAAGAGGTCCTACCTGGCATTCTTTGCAAGTGCCAAGTTGATTTCTGCGTGTTGAATGTATATGCATGACCTGATCGGGTGCCTGATCAATTTTGTTTGCCAATTATTGGAGAGATCAGTGAGAATCATTGTTAGTGGACGTCCTACCAATTTTGTAAAGTCATAAGTCATTGTTGTTGATGTGATGCTCAGTAATAGTAATAATTTCCGTATATTATACAGGAGGGTTTGTTAGTTTTTTATTATGTTGATTTTTCAAAATTTTTGTTCTCTTATCACTTGGAACCAAGTGCCTTCATTTTGTTCTGGTTTTATTTTCTTTCAGATGTCACTTCTCAACTGCCTTATGAGAAACTTTAATGTCTGCCATAGCCTGCATGAAGTGCATTGCTGTTTTGTACCATTGTATACATCAACGATATATAATTGACATATATAATTACACATAAAGTCCACGCAACGTTTAAGCGAGTGGCAACATTCACTTACTAAGTTTTTTTTTTCTTTTTATTTGTAGTTGTTTTCGGTAGAGCCAGTGTAGAAAATTGAATGCCTTTAAATATTTGTTTTATTCAACAGTACAATATAGTATGGATTTTGGAATAGTTCTTCATAAATCATTCACAGTAGTGGTCTTTAAAGAATTTGATTACTATGAAAATATTTGCAAATAGTTATTGGTCATATTACGTTTTAATCGATACCCAGTGTTCTCGACTTACCCTACAGAGGAGCTGGCATGATGATACAATAATAAATATATCAATATTTATTATTTACTAGCACTTTTCCTTGATGTACATATATAATAAAATTTGTTTAGTATTTGTTTTATTGTTGCCAGTCGCATAAATGTATTCCGCCGAGCATGGAAACACCACTAACATTAATTTCATTGCATACATATATATAAGAAAATTCGTTATATATAGAATTTATAATTGAATAAAATATATTAAAAGCCCTTGCAAAAATACTTTATGATTTCGAAATAGCCCCGAAACAATAATTAACCGGTTTATGAAAATGTTACCTTTTCGTTTTAAGATATATCATTCATTATCTATATTGGAGATAGCCTCCAATTGGTGTATTTTTCGACCACCGATTAATGAAAAATCAACCAAACGAGAATACACCGCAGTAAAGTTAATACGAATTCTTGCTGTTAGATTTAATGAAATATGTTCATTCATTAAAATAGTTCACCATTTCCTCTAAATGTAATTTCAAGTCATCGTAACATAGTCTAGTGTCTAGTTTGCCTTGATGTCGAGGTGTGTTTATATAGACCGGGTGAGCTCGGCAAATAATGTAGGGCCTGTTTATATATTTCACGTTTTAAGTTAGATTACTTCAGTGCCTTCATTAAATCATAATATTAAGCTTTGTATATGTAGAGAGTAATAGTTAGGAAACGTTTTTAAATAAGAAAATAAAAGAAAAAAATACATCTAAATTGACTCGTGTTAAATTTGACGTTAGACGTGACGTTTAGAAATCGGAATGTTTTTATTGGTTTTTTCGCTGCTCGGTTTTGAACACAACCACAGATAATTTTTGTTTGTATCATACTTTTTTTCGTTTTTATACTGTTACGATATTTGGCTAGTCCGAATTTCATAATAACACACCCATTTAATTCTTAAGATAAAATATTTTATGTTAACATGTTCTTTTTGTCAACGAAAATATTTGTTTCATACCGAACACCACTCTTTCGTTAGAAGTTTGGACTAATCATAGCTATTTTGATGATTATAGAACTGTTTTTCTATTATACTTAGAAAACCTGTTTAGCTAGCGTGTAAATGTTTCATTTGTTTAATTCTGTGATTTTTGCCTCTTTATTTTTTTTCTTTTGTATTTGTATTGATTTTTGTTTGTTTGTTTGTCGTTTATTTATAGGATTTAATCCATTAGTCTAATGCTAGTTTTTATATCATTTTCGAAGTGGAGAATTTTGGATTTCAGTTGATATTTTTGCACGGAAATAAATATATACATACATACTGATTTCGCAATTATACAAGTATTTCCAATTGATATAACTGCAGACCGTAAATTATAGAGTTATATGAAATTTTGCCAAAGACCGGTAAAGCCGGTGTAATTTTGCTTATCAAAAATGGCGGCAAAAATGTATAAATAATGCTTTGTATTTACGCGCTTCGTTTTAAATTTTACATGTCAATAACTTGCAAAACCGTTAAGCTTTTGTTTTCTCTGAAAATTTGCTCTTTGTTTTTTCCTATACTAAGATTTTTTCTATACTAAGGTTTAGTTTTGTGGATGTTGTCTAACCTGATTCATATTCGTTCAATCTTTAAGTATTGTATGTTCTGTCTCATAACCCTCTTAGCGCATCGGGCGCAATAGAGCATCCAATATCTCAGCTCGTTACAGAGCGTCTATGAATAGGGATATCTATTGTTTTATGTTAACTTAGACTTAAGTTGAAGCCGTTTTAATATCAAGACCCAATGTGAACATTTTAATTTGATATCTCACTAATAAATAAACGATTCTACCTGTACTTTTAGACTTTGATATTAAATCTGAAGTGTGCGGGAAAGAGATAGCGACAGACGAGAGAGGTAAGATTTTAGTTTACGCGTGTGAATGGCTTTTTACATATAATTTGCGGCGTTTGACATCGTAGCGGCATGTCGTGCATGTTGTTAGACCGTGTGTTTATGTTCACGCTTCTGCCATTAATGAAATTTAATGCTTTGTCATTGCATGTATCAGTTTAACTGCTGTTATCATGTTACAATTTTAATATATTAAAATAATTCTTTTACAGTCATAACTGATGTTTTAAAATTATATTTTAATGGGAATTCGCTGTCGGTTGTAATGGAGGGGTGGCGTAAGGAGCTCATGTTTCAACCCTTCTCTCCGTGTTTCGGTTTTGCCTGCTTTAAAATATTGCACTAAACTTGCACTAGGCAAGGATTACATAGTCGGGTTAACATGGGTTAATATTAAACGGGTTGATATGGATTAACATTTTTTAACATTGGACGGGATAATATGGGTCAGCATTAAGCGGTTTGACATGGGTTAACATTAAACGGATTGATAAGGATTAACATTAACAGGTGTGGCAGCTAATAATATAATATTTTAGAAATATGACTCGGTTTAGTCGAGAATGACTGTCTAGACTAATCCGCTGTAGGCTGTTTATGCGAAGTGGAAACCTGAATTTATATTGGGTTTGATTTTCATGATGATGAAGTTCGATGCATTCAATTCAACTCATGCAGAACATTATCAGATAAATAATTTGTATGTATTGTATATTTTTAAACAGAATTTATATGTACTGAGAGAGTGATAAATGTGGCGGAAGTGCGTCAGGTTCATAAGGTTACAGATATTTGACATTCAATGCTTTGTCCTTTGTGACTACCTCGTAAGGGACATACGAGTGACGATATAAAAATCACTGTCATAATATAAAAATAGAAAGATGCACTTCGCTTCGAATCACAAATTCATTGATACATATGTAAATAAGTTAGGCGTACGAACATATGCACATATAACCCGCAGAAGTTAACTAGGCACCTCGCTATGATGACGTTAGCGAGGTATTGGCGCGTGTAGGAGATGTGAATAAGATGGCAGGAAGGGAAGCGCTTACCTCGCGGGTGTCAATTTGATTCTGCGTGTTATACTGACACATGTACAGATACACGCGCACAAAATCTAGAATAGATCTGTGTTTATGACACACGATTTATTTTTTGTATTAGTAACAAGATGGTACTTATTATATTTCAACATTGACGATAACATCACAGACAATGGCAAAAGATTTCTAAAGCATTTATATGCACGAATATACATATATAATAGGGATATGTCGGGAATAGTACACATTATCACGCCCAATGACACGTTTTGAAAGCACAAGACGGTAGCATCACAGCAGCAGAGTATATACATATATCGCAATATTTTCAAGATGTAAAGACTAACCACCGGACGTTAGTCCAGTGGATCTGACTAGTGACTGACTGTTAGTGGATCTGACTTTTAAGCGCAGAGTCGTGGGTTCGATTCCTACTCAGAAAAAATATTTACGCGATTAGTGCAATTATCAGTTTAAGGAACTTGAAGCCATTTATTATCAAGTTTAGTAGTTATTGACATTATGAGCATCCTATAAATTTGTTTGTATATATTAACTTGCAATTTTTTTTGTCGATTGATTCTTGTAAGTGATTTTCAATTTAGAAATAACGATTTTTTTAATAATGGTATGGCTAAACATTCACGCATAGGTACTTTCTATATAAAAACGTCAGGGTCAAATGATCTCTAAAAAAGTTTCAATGAAAAATACTTCAGCTCTTCAGCTTTACAACGCAGAATAGTAGTGATTCTAATGTATGCTACGAGAGCAGGTAAAGGCCTACTTACAAATGGTACATAAATGTGTGTCCACGTTATGTATGTACCTGTGTTGTTGGGGTGCAGTGATGCGGGGCGCCGGTGGGGGCAAGCGAGGCGCGGAGGAGGGTGCGGCGCTGGCCCCGCGCCCGCCGCCACCACGCGTCGCCACCATCAGTCACGCCACCAACTACCACGAGAAGACCACGCTGCTCAGCTCCGATGACGAATTCCAGTAATCCTCACCGACCACCGACGCTCGGCCACATTGCAAATGCTTGATTTCCGATACAGTTAACATTGGTTATTGAACTATTTTCGCAGATTATAAATTGATCAAATTGCATCGATTAGACAGCTGGAAAGGTATTAATCGACATAGAGAGCAACTTTTCGTAGTTCTGATACATGTACAATTGTCGAAGTAAAAATATCAATCACTTGCAACGTAGCTTTGTCCGTTAGAATCTAACACCAGTTCGTAATTTAAATTGACGGGTCACCGAAACCCTAGCATAGGACCACTCGAATTTAAATTTGGAATGTAGTATTATCGTTTAAAAAATCAAGACGACTATTTTTTCAGTAGATAAATAATGCAATGAATATAGTGACAATTGATAAAATCTAATGAAATGCCTGCAACCGTAGATTGTTATCGTTAATAATAAAGGCATTGCTATCGCTTCATAAAACACCCGACTTTCGATAATCATTGTAATAATAGTGATAAAAATGTGTATTTCATTATCAATAATTAATTAAAATGTTGAATTGTATCTTAAAGAAAACATACTGTCATGTAGAGAGGTCCTTGCTTTTGGTGACGAAAAGAGGAAACGACGACGACTTGGCGAGTTATTCCTAATATTTGTATAGCTATGTAAAATAAAGTAATAGATGAATTACACATTATATTCAGTGTACAGAAAAACCGATACTAGTACAGTTGATAGATATATATTATTGGTGTTTTCTTAAATCGTGTACAATGGCATTTTGTGTATTAAAGTATTTACATTATTTCAAATAATAATTACACTATTGTTCATTATGAAATATAACACTGTCTTGATTGTATTATATTACGTTCTGATAGAATTATATAACTGTAAGTCTTATTTGTATGTGTATTTAATTCTTTAACTCTTGTCCTTTATCACTGTGGCGATTAGAATGATCACATTTAAATCATGATTTGCATAGCCCTGCCTGTCACTGCCTGAAGATTTTCGATTATAGTCTAAAATATCTGATTGTTAATTCCAAATCCACTCAACTATAGCTCTTAAAAAAGAATCGTGTAATTCAAAATTCGTGTAAAATGCTAAAGTCTATGAATAAGTGTAGCTCTGAAGTTAATTGCTTAGATATTTTGTACTTAGAACCCATAAAATACAATTTAAAGAAACACAATTGTTGAGTTGTATGTAGTTTCGTAGCGACTTAATAAATTGAAATCGTCTCTACGAGGCTTGCTTTAATGGGAAAAATAGCTTCGCCGTCCAATTTAATATTTTTACGCCTTTACGTAAAAACTGTTACACCTACTTCTTCGCACTTTGCACTTTGATGGTTGTACATTGGACTCTGATAAAATAAAAATATATAGTCACTTTCTTACGTGTGCTTTTCAACGGCTACAAGACAGCTTTACGCCGGTAGGGGGCAGCTGTTCCAACGTCAAAGTTAGCAATCGAACCTTACCTGGTGTTCTGTTATTTCACTTTCAAATACGAATAATCTCTGAAGAAATAATAAGGTGATAATTATAAGAAACCCATAAAAATAACGAACGATTAAATCCATTTTTCATCATTCCAATACCAAAAATGTAAGTGTTAATAATTCGTTATGTTATTCTTTGTACGACAAAACAATATAAATTGGAATTATTTAATTTCCGTTTCTATTAAATAGAGTTATAATTTTGAACACCTACTTTCTTACTGTTTTCTAAAAGAACTATAAGTTTCCGATGTAAAAAGGTCGAGTGTCAGTACAGATAAAGGTAACTTTAGGACAAGACGAGTGCTGCTTTCTTTTGTGTACGAACAGTTCGAACAGGAACAGGACAGGCACCATATATTCGTAAGTTTTTAAATTTGTGTGTGAAGTATTTCATAATACACACAAATTATTATTTATGTACCTTTGATTTAATTTTATATTAATATAATTAGATATTATAAGAATATAGTGGCCATATTCTACTTCTCACTTTCTGCTTAAAATGCGACCACAAACAATATTTTAACTTTTTGTCATCACACTTCTGGCACAGAAACCACTCGCAAAAATAATGATCTAAGGGACGTTATAAATCCAGATAAATTTTAAAATTAACAGATAATGTTCGGCGATCTAAGTAATATAGTATAAGGATTTCGATGAAAAATTTCAGGTACCTGTTGCAAATATTTAAAACATAACCATAAGGCTGTATTTTTTAATATAATTTAAAATGATATAATTTTAAAATTAATGATGCATTTTGTTTATATACCACCACCTGTACCTATTAGATAAGGAAAGAAATATAGAAAACATAATGTCGTATTGTCTGTTGTACCTATGTATTATATATTCCAAAGGATATATGTATGTATGTTTGAATTAATGTATTGTATGCTTACACTCGTAAATGTAAATAACACATTTGAAGATATTTTGTTATGTGTATAACATTATTGATAACAATTAGTGCATTGCTTAGTGTTTTCATTATTTAACTTGTTAGGTAATATATGTCATTGTAGAATTTTTTTTTTCTGTTAATGTTTTATAGTCATGTAAAGGTCAATTAAATTTTCAACCGAAAGCTTGATTCTGAGAGATAATGCCCAAGTTACAAGAAACCGTTCGTAAACAAGTGTTTCATGCTATCTCATAAATTTCTCAGATTCTAATATTTCAGCATAATTAATAGAAAATCAACTCATAGTAGGTAATCTTTGACGTGATTAAATCATTGAAACATCAAACTTATTAACATGAAAATAAATTTTTAATTCACATACTGTAATTCACGTGATTACCTACGAATACAAAATGTTATACATGCAATTCTTTTCAAATATACTTCGTTTGTATAAATATTTATTTACGTAAGTTATATCCATAGAATGATACGACGTATTTCAGTTAGATGGAAATAATTATTGTAGTATTCCTAATTCTTGTTTATAAAATGCATTTATTGTTCCATCACTTTTCAGCTAAAATGCATTTTTATCCGAATCGAGCCTTACTAGACATTTACATATACTTTTTAAACGTTAGTGAAGCTGAGCGCACTAAATAGGCCAATATTTTGTAGACATTTTCTGTTTTAACGTCTATCTATATAAATGAAATATTTTTGTAATGGTAACACTAAATGGACAGTTATAAAACGGATATTATCGGAACCATTGTTGGACGGAGATATAACTAATAAATTGTTAAATTATATTAATTGAAATGTTCTAGCTCCAAGTTTTTAAGAATAAATGAATAAATAAATGATAACATTGACGTAAGTGGACTGTTTGTTTTATTTTCAATATACTTCCATATTTTGCTGTGGTACTAAATTTAAATTGATTTGTTGTGATTTCATGTTATAATTAGGTAAATATTCCATAAGTATTACCTTGAATGATCTGTATTCATTAATTATAATAGTTGACGTCATCATAAACAAAACGTATTATATCTTCCTACAGATATAACACATTTACCAGAAAAGGATCTTATAACTTGAGACTGACAATGAGTTATCAATAATCCTATCAAATGTTGCCAGTGATCTAAACCACCGTATCACCGGACAACCATACCACCATACCATAATTCTAATTTTTGTGTTATTCTAGCATGACCAATGTTCATGCTTTTTCTTGGAAACAAGTGGCTTTCCCGAAATACAAATTGCTCTAGATGTTGATCGTAATAATAAAATTCCATTATACTGATCTTAAACGCATACAAAAAATTGATTTTCAAATCTGTATGATGTAAGTACACATAAGCAACAATTACTATTTAAAAAGATATCCCATATGTAGACTTTATCCTCATTGCCACTTTGGGCGAATATTGGTGACATACTATATTAATCGTGTATTAAAATATTTATATTTCCTATTTTGATGACTTTTTTCAAGACTACTTTTTTCAAGACTCGAACGCTAAAATATTTGACATCGTTAAAGGACTATTAAAATAAAACCACGGCAATGTATGAAACTTTTATATTAAAAATATATACACTTACAACCACAATATTGTGTTCAACAATTAAAATCAATTGATATATTTATTTTATTGCTTCCGTATCAATTTAATTGTGAAAAATTTGTACGCCAGCTTACAAATAAATGCTATTCGTTTTAAAAATTAACTGTAAACGTAAACGAAACATTCCAATATTAAAAAATTAAAATCTTCTGTTGAGCGTTCCTGCACGACACCCAACGCTCTAGTATTATATGGCTATTATTAAAGCGAAGTATTGTACATTCGACCACGTGTTTTTTTATAAAAATGGACAAAAATAGTGCTTTAAAACCTTTCATAAAATATTGTCACTTCCGACTTCTGTAGTAGTTAGTACCTTACGAATCGAACACGTTCAAAGTACATACACTAGGTAGGTAGCCGGGAGGTACAGAAGGATATTTCGCTAACAGTGTACAAGTGTAAATAAAAGTCATAATCGATAATCAGTACAATTAAAATTTTAAATAATACAATGCAAAGAAAATTATAAATAAAAACATGAAAATATATTTAAAAAAACTGTTCACAACATACAAGTATAATACATTTTTCTTAACATATTTTAGAATGTGATCGCTTTTTAAACGCATTTACCACAAATTTTCCACGCTTTAAAATCCTAGTTGTGTGACGAAGCCACAGTGGCTTTAATTAATGAAGATAATGAATCTACACATCTACGTTTGCCACCGTGTTAAAGGCATCTAAATCACAATTCCTAAGTCAGGCTAAGCCCTAGCGAGAGTGAGAGAAGAGATATGCAAAAGTCACAACTTGTTTGTATCCTAGAAAAACGATAGAAAGAGAAAGAGAGAGAACTGAGCGCACACTACTGTGACGTACATACAGCGACGTTTGGGCGTAGCTTAAGACCTACCATTAAAATTTCCATAGGTGTTTTTCATAAACAAATCTAAAAAAAACTAAGCTTCGAACAATAGTGTAGTTTGAAAATAACAATTTTACGTTTTCAGCAAAAAACACACCAACATATTTCGAAAAAGTGAAGCTCTGTTCCTTCGCAGTCTCAGCATGTACAATATTATAATAAGAAGTGTCCTCATAAGCAATTAGCTATACTTGCTACACCCATACAGTTTCTAACAAAGGAACATGACGTGAACGGACGACATTTACAATTTGAGCAAAGTTAGACAGTTTCCCGCGAGTACTGGTGACTGTCAAGGCGTATTACGATTTACTACAAGCGCCAATGCACAGATTTAGCAATTAACGTTTATTATCAAAGCCTCAGAGTGCAAATCGGAAAAATATCAAATTTATCTCATAAAGACATGTCTAGGAAGATTCAATCAGAATGAATTCGCGTATCGGAATCCGACTTTAATAGCGATAAATGCATATAGAGTGCTAATAGGAAAATTCAAGGATATAATTTGGTACTTTTGTGGCTTGTCGTAGATGTCTTACGTTATAAGTGAGATACTACCACATAGTGGCGGAGATAAAAAGAATCATAATTACGTCAAGGACTAACTGAAGTAGTCGAAATCTCTAAAAAAAACACTATTTTTCATGGGTAGACATTTTGCTTGACAAAATAAATCACTGAATCTGTGAGAGAGAAAGCGTGCTTCATTTACATGTATATTAAAGAATTCACTAAAGCATGTTAATATTAACTCAAATATAAAATTCAGAAATAAATCAGTTAGTCCACAACGATTATGGTTATATTGTATTTACAAATACCTTTTAGGACGAGAAAAACCTTGCTCATGTTTGTTACGTGCAATCAACATCAACATACAACACGAAATTATTAAAAATATACTATATTTCAATCAGTACTCATTTAGATTTTCATTGTTTTATCATATTCTTTAATCCGATACAAAAGCGAGGCTTTTCCTTCCGGACGTTACTCGAACTTACCTGAACGTTCTTTCACAGGGCGCGCTTATAGTAGAAAAATTTAATTATACATCTGAGCCAGCCAGATAATTTCTTATGTGTTTAATATTATTATTTATTAACATCTAATTATCTCAGATTCACAATGCGCTCGACATTTTCTTAATTAATTATCCATGTACCACTACAAATTGCACTTGTTTAGGTACCTATATTTGTACATTACACGCACAAATATATGGGTACGTTTTATAAAGATACCGTGGATTATATATTTTATAGGTAGTATTTTAAACATACCTAATAAATTATTTATAATACGAGTGCATATTTATACCTATATCAAACAGGTCTCGAGAAAATGCTTTAGTTAGTTATGATTAAGTTAAGAGGAGCAAGATAAAATACACTTCTAAGGAACAGGGTAGGTATTAAGAAAATTTGCCAACACCATTTGTTATTTGTCACCATAGGTGACCTCATCAAGGTGTTAGGCGTTGCAGATTATATTTCCGACTTTTTTCTACACCACATTAGATTTTACATTCGTTTGTTGCAGCATAAAATTTATTTGGTTCTTGACATTTGACTTTGACAATGGACATTTATATCTTTGACGTTTGACATTCACATAGTCGTATATTCGATTTGACTCTAACAACATTCAATATAAGAAGTCAAATCTGTTTCTTTTAAATGAATATGACCAAACTAAAATAAAATAATTATATCTTTAGAGTTATTAAAACAGGAAAATATTGACATATAAAAAAATATAAACAAACAATTTACTCACACGCAAAACAACGAAAAAGTAAATATAAAATTATATTTTAAAACAGTTGGTAGTTTTGAAAAAGACAAAACTACCATGAGCCACAATTGCACAATATTCAAAATAAAAGAAATATGACGTTGGCTAGATACAATGCTACATGGTATATCTGAATATGAAAAAAATGACAAAATTTCTAAAACTTTTCAAGCATAGTGACCTCTACCTTAATTTTATTGAACAATAAGACCCTTTTGCTAGAGAAGAATAAACCAGATTATTTTTATTATTTCATTTAGCAGCGCAATGCAACCCTAATATACACGCATACCATAAACTTTAATGGGTAAGTACAAAACATTGAATAGTAAAATTTGATGTCTTCAGTAACTAAAGTTATGTTTGTAGCCGGATTAATAGTTACACACACAGAAACACGCACGCACACAAGTAATTATCACATGTTATTTGACAGCAGTGTAAATAATTGCATAGAAATGAGCCGAACACAGAAATAATAAGCAAATATCATATTAGATCAAGGTACTGAAAAACTTGTGCTTTCGACGTCCCTGTTAACATGTAACGAGTAATTAATTACTCAGAACAATGTTCATTGGACACGAGACGTTTTAACGGGATCTTATAAATACCAGAGCAACAGAGTTTTAGTAAGAATTACCAAGTTGATATGACGTCAGAACCAACTCAAGAACTCCGTCTGAACATTCTCTTTCATTCAATTTCATTGTAAGCAATTTATTAAAATGTTTTAAATCAAAACAGGCCAACGAGACCGCTTTTGCTTGGCCTGCGAAGAATCATCTTCTCGCATATATAAATAGTAATGTAAAAGAAAAGTAACATCACGTCACTAATTCCTGAAGGGGTAGATTTAGTTTTTACTGTTAACGGAAATGTCTACAAAGGACAGACTGAATGGCTCACCTAAAGTTAGGCCTACAAAGGGCAAATATAACCCCACCACTCTCTACCATTCAATCCGTGGTAATGGTGAGAATATGTGGCAGGTTCAGCCAGTGGTAATATCCAAAGCCAGGGTACGGAGGGGCAGCTAACCCACTCCAGAAATTCAAAAGTGTGACTTGTCTTACTGACCATACCATCAGATTTAAATTGAAATTATTTACTAATTCCTTACCACTTGCCCCGCTCCCCCTTCCTTTTGAACACTTCGGACGGTCTGCTGGCGAAGTTTCGAAGACCAGTGGTGACACGTAGCGCTTAAAAGTTTCAAGTATTTCATATATTCTATTCAAGCTTCACATAACTAACCAATCCCCCCTCCTTTCCTTCTATTTTAACCCTTTCGGACGGTTTGGTCACGAAGTTTAGAAACCAATGATGACATGAAGCGTATAAGCTGCTAGCGAAGTCTTGAACCCAGTTATAATATGCAGCGGTTGAAACGGCATTATTCGTCCAGCCACGCCGACAGCGCATAGGTTTAAAAATATCCAATCTAGTAGGAGCGATGCTGAAGGCTATGCGCGGAGCAGCCCAGGCGGCGCGCGTCAGGTGTGCTCAGTACTGTGCGGACAGCTGTGGGCGGATGTGGGGCGGCGGCCGGCCGCCTGCTACGAGCATCGCTGCAGGGCGCGGGACCTGTACAATACATACATCATTGTTACACCATGCTGCTAGGTAACTTACGGGACAGGAAATGACAAATATCTATGTCGTGGCAGACTAGTATTTTTTCTACATTCAACACACCTGTTTCGGAATATCATCCCACCAGGTAACTGACGGGATAGGCTGAGGATATTGGGTGCCAAATACCCATAAAGAGTTGTCGTGCTTTTCTTACATTCAGCACTCTTTTTAACGCGGCTGTTTCTGAGACTTACAATAATCGATGATTGTCATATCAATAATAAAGGATTTAACTTTCCTGGAAAACCCGCCGATGTATTAATTATAAATAAAGCGTGTGAACACCGCCAAACGGTACTTGGCCAGCATAGCTGACTGTGACGGCAAGGGAACTATGTAAATGTTCATGATCATGTAGAAATGATTGAATGAACATGAAGAGTAACACATGTTACCAGTCTATTATTGTCCATTTTAGCCAATAACCTATCAATTATAATTGGTGTTCGACCGATATCTGATTTTCTATCGAAAGAGAAACATACGAGTATACATTTTGGTTAAAATGTAATAAAAATCGTATTTCACGCTGACATTTAATATTTATGCCAATTTCTGAATATACGAACCATTCCAATATATTACACGCGAATAATTTTGATTTTGGTTTCACGCTGGTAGACCAGAAGGTAGCTGTAGGTAGCGGTAGCTGGTGGACCAAGAGGTAGGCAGAAGAGTGTAAAACACTTCCAAGTTTCACCAGTTACGTTTCACCAGTTGCAAGCGCGACTGCTGATACCCTCGGCCCTAGGTTCGATACCCAGGTTGGGTACTATTGGGTTTGTCTCTCTTGAAATTGACCTATTACAATAACGTCATCATAGCGAGGTGCCTAGTTAATGCAAGGTATAATTCACGGTGCCCGAATGACAAACATTACCTGAACCTGAATCTTCTGACAAAAACTAACCGAAAGCTTAATTTTGGTTGGACACAAATTACATTAACGTATAATGTAATCCATTGTCGGCAACTTACATCATCTCTGTAAAATGTAAAAGAAAACAAAGACTATTTGCTAGCCTATAAGCAAGTACGCAACAATGGCGCCATATTAATTTCTCTATTTTAATTTCCGCTCTATATTTCATAAACCAAAGCGCTATTAACTCCAACGGCACAATTCAATTGTTATATAGTTTCTTACTAAGAATAGTACGAATTCAAAGAATACAAATCTCGACAACGCTATTGTGTTTAAAAAAGGAATGCAATCTTTTAATACGGCACAAACTAGGTAGGCGATTGTTGCGGCCTGTTCGAAGCGGGTGAAGCAAAAGCAAGCATTAAAATAAACTAGAAATTATTTTCGCACCAGTAAAACTTTTATTGGAGTGGGAAGGGAACAATTTTTAGCGTTAACTCGTCCCTGTTTGACTATTATTAATAACTAAAATTACAAATCGCATTTCAAATACATATTTATAAAGCAAAATAATTGAATTCTTAACGGTTGTTTAAGTATATTTTATAATGACAATTTCACTATGTACTTCAACTAAAAACAACACGAATAGATAAATTAAAAAAAGAAAAAACAAACAAAAGATATGTAACCTTCAATATCGGTCAGGGTGTTTGATGACAAAGCAGCTGATGAGGTGACACAATCACATGGACTCGGGGTTCCATTCCAGGGTGTGTATCGTCCATGAACAGCCTCCTCTATGTGTGAAAGAAATAATCCATGCAATTAAAGAAAATAAGACAGAGAAGAAAGATTTACAAAAAAAATCATAACCGAAATATAATAGGAAGAATAAAATAGAAGTGCTAGGAGGATGCCCTTTAAACTCTCTAAACATTCAAAATGGATAAAGTAGATGCATGAGATTAATTTTGATTCAGTCATAGATAACCATTATATCAATACACTTTATTCTTTTTTTAATTTATGGTACTTGATAGATACGTATAAAATAATTATGTATCTAAATAAAATTTGATCGTAAGTAGATTATTAAAACGTCAGATTTATGAATGAATGTTACCATACTTAACGAAATCTTTGTTCTCTCAGGAAATTCATACAAAAAAGTGTCTGAGCTTCAAAAATAAAAATTTGATTCATTTCAAAGTGGCCTAGCGGTAACAGTGACGATTTTAAATGTAAAGTGCTTAAATTATTAAGAGTGCGTAGAATAAGTTTTTACTACTTGAAACGTAGCGAGGAGAAATATTCGAACTAGTACTGATGCTGAGTGTAAATCGATATTTATAATTATACTGTTGCATCTTTAGCAAGTTCAAATTTAACAGTTAAGATGCATACAAAAATCTAGATGCATACAATGATATACTCGTATATACATATTATAATTAAGTAGTTTATCAGCCGTCTGGCTCCCATAGTACATACAGGCTTTGTCTAATTACACATCAGATGGCTGTGTGTGGAAATATACAAAGATATATATTATTATTTTTTAGTCTGTATTAGTTAGATACTTATATATTTTTTTAATAGTAACATGTATTTTGTTTTTTTTTCAGTGCTAGTGGATGTAAAATAACCCATACTGGTCTGAAAGCTGGTCGGAACACTTAAAAAGCCTTTTGAAATATTCGACTGCCATAGTGAATAGAATCGATTCTCATTAGCTCTGAGGTTCGGGTCAACAAGGTCTATGAGCTCTTTCAGGTGTCGTTTTTGTGATCGAAATTACTATGACAAATGATATATGAATAATGAATAAATATGACAGAAAAATTACTTCGACATTTAAATAATAATACCTAAGTTCAAACTAAAATTTTTTTTATTACATTATTTTTTATTGTGAACTGCAATGATTGTGTATTTTACGATTGCAATTTTTAACAGCCAATGAATTAAACCGTACAATTTATATATCGGTGAGGGTCATTTATGAAAAAAATCCTATTGTGACCAAAAAGCTTTTTCGTGAGAAGCCAACTGAGATTAGTGCCAACAATTTCGAAAATTTTATCTTACATAATCACTTCGTATAACTGCAATTTTTGCACCGCTGTTTAGCGGCTGAAATGAAAGAAATAGGTTTGTATGAAACAGATTGTTAGTATGCGGTATAAAAAAACACGACACAATTTTTTATTATTCAAATTAACGCAATCGACAACGGGTTTAAATAAAGAGGAACGTAACGAAAAGGCTTCTGAAATATTTGCGCTATCTGAATTTCGGTTTAAACACATTAAGTCAACACATAACTTATGTATCAAAATATTTGTCCTACTACATATAGTACACATAGTAAACATGTCAATATCCATATTTTAAAATCACAAGTAATAAAGGACCTGAAATAATAGTACCTGAAAAAATCAAACAAAATAAAAATGAAAAAACACTGATTTGTTCAGCATGCATATGAATGTGATAGAAGATAATGTGTGAACTGTAAAACATGGCGTGACCAGGGAAAGAAGACAATCAAAGACAATACAGTAAAGAGACATAAGTAGCAGACATAAGAGTAAGTATATGTAAAAATATACTTTATGGCATTGTGTTAAAGTTTAGTTATAAATACTATTAAAATCTAATTGAATGCACCCTAAACGGATTATGTATATGACGGCGCAGTTGCCACTGGCATACATCAGGTTGACGTTTAGCGGTATAAAAGTCAGCCTAACGAAGCGTCGGTGTCGATGGTAGTGAGGGCTGCCATCTTAACGTCACTTTTGATTTGAGACGGCGTCCACGCACCACGCCTTTGACGAATCGTTTTGAATCCGTGGCATCTTAACGTAACTTACATAAATAAGATGAGTTCCTATGAAGGCCCTTATAACGTTTCATATACATAATGTTCCTAAAGATTTCATTTGTTTAGTTTTAAAAAATAATGGTAACTCAACTTTGCGCATCACTCAAAACATGGCTGATTACAAAAGTTAACGTCATTCAGTATTTTGTCTAGTGTTGACTAGGTTGGTCGCGGTATTCAACCGTCATTGGTAATCAAATGACATTTGACTACCAATGACAGTTGAATATCAAGAATCAGGAATAACTGAAAATTATTTATCTAAGGTACAATGCAATGCTGTGATTCATTGCATGTTGTGTAAATTTATAACATTTGTATTAAGAAGGTACATATTATTTATCTTATTGATAATTAAGAAATAGTAATTGAATTTTCAACATTGGCAAGGTATAATGTTGAACGAGCGGCAATACACTTAATGTATATTTTGCTGAGTCATTGTCAATCTGTAAGTGTTCGTGGTTTGGTCGTTTGACGGTAACCTGTGCGGCGCCCGGTGCGGGGAGCCCGGCGGCGAGGAGG
>DWEC01000087.1:0-22486 GCA_018245735.1 Microceris miodesmiata
CTCACGATGTTTTCCTTCACCGTTAGCAAGTGATATTTAAATTTAAAACGCACTTTTGTCAAGAGGTGCGCGCCATGGATTTGAACATTATTAATAATAATATTAGTTAAAAATAGTAATAGTAAATTTAATACAAATGACAATATTCACATATGTACTTCAAATACATAATATCTGTTTTTCTCTCTCTCTCTTATATTTTTTCAAACTAAGAATACCACATGTTCTTAATAAAAGAAAAATAAACGTGACGTCTTGTCTTTAATCCCCGAAGGGGCAGACAGAGGAGTGTGGTACACTCCCACGATTCGCCAATTACGTTTACGTCTCATGAAGTAGACGGCGAGCCTATTGCCATACACCGGACACGGATCCAGACTCCGAGTTGCTACCAGAAATTTTAAATTAGAAAAATCCATTAGAACCAAACCCGGATTTTGAACCCAGGACCTCCCGATCGGCAGTCGCGCTTATAACCACTCGACCAACGAGGCAGTCAATGTTCTTAATAATATCTGTTTTATTAATATTAGTTGCATACTTATCTCATAGCGTACTTATTGTAACGATCTTCTAAATGTGATAATAAATAAATAAATAAATAATGTTCTAAATGTTTTTCTTAA
Source organism: Microceris miodesmiata (assembly GCA_018245735.1). Lineage (NCBI taxonomy): Eukaryota > Metazoa > Arthropoda > Insecta > Lepidoptera > Hesperiidae > Microceris > Microceris miodesmiata. The sequence continues at coordinate 627 of DWEC01000087.1, forward strand.
ATTATCACAATATTGGTGAATTTAGCAATCTCCTCGGATCCAAAGTTTTCACACAATAAATTTACATAATTTTGCGTTACAAAATGAGAATAGTGATGTAAATAAAGATAAATCTGTTTAAATCTTACTTGTGGAGAAATGAATTTTCTACTTGTTATCACCCGAGTCTTAATTCTAAATGATTCATCTAAATGTAGTGACACTACCAGTATAACTACATATACAATTACAATTTTACTAATCCAATTTCCCGAGGAAATATTCGAGGTTTGGATTCGAAACGTCTGGGTTATCGGACGCTTAGCGGTTAAGCCGAATACATTAACGTAAGTTATAGACTGCGTAGACATCGAACTGGGTGGACAATCTGATAGTTGCGATGAGTTCTCAGCTTATACAGTTTTGAGCAATGAAGGGATTGGTTGCGTCGAAATTTCTATTTTGAATCGATGTCAGTTTATTGTTTATGGGCGTGTTGATTAAAATATCATATTTCAATAAAGTAAATAGTTAATGTTGAATTTGTAATGTGATATTTTTATTGTTTTTTTTTTTTTAAATTAAAGTAAGGAACACATTAAATCGTATACTAATATTACTTTTCAATGATTGAGCAATTCATTAATTGCTAAGTAGGAAAATTAACTTATTTGTTAAGAATATCATTTCATAAAGCAACGCCAAGCAAAAAATCATTATTAACAGTGATCCACGAAGAAATCGGTTTCGTTTGGGAGAGATATCCCGCCGACAGGTTGACCCAAGCCGCCTGTCCGCCGTTTCTTTCTGCTTTCATTAACGACATTGCTCGTTTTATTCTTGTTTCGGTTGCAAATTCTCTCACAGTTCTTTGTCTCATTTAGCATTTATTTACGGCGTATTCAATTTAAATATCTCCCCTTTTCCGTTTTATCGCCCTAGGAATTGCTCGACTTGCTCCGCTCTGTTTTGTTTAAATTTGTCAGTCTTACTCTTATTGCTCTTGCCACGATTTTCATCAATTTAAAACGATTGTAGTTAACCGCATGTAAATTTATTGAAACACTTCCTTGTGGCCAGCTTACAATTCCATAGCTGGCGCATTGTAATTCTTAGCTGATGATAATACGAGTGTATATCTATATGAGTCGCATATAAGTGCAACTAAGAGAGATTTTAAACATGTGTGTACTCGTGTAGGTATATACTTATGGCGACCTATTCATTGGTAAAACAAATTTGAAATTCGATTGCCTTATGAAGTCGTTACGATGTTTAAGATTAGGTTATTAAGTAGCGTAATTAAAACTAAAAACTTCTATTACTTGAGAACGCAGCGTGTGGTGGAATGTGAACTGTGCCAAGTGTAGGATTTCGGACGTGTCTTGCGTCCGCAATGCTCTCCTTGTGTTTCGCGCTCCGCAACATGTAGATTTCTCGACTTTTCTCGCGCGAACAAAAAGTATACATTCTGCACGTGTCTTTTGTTTTTATGCAGACACCAACTTATTTACAGAACCAACATGTAATACGGTCTGATCTGTTGCTTTTGCACTATAAAGCGATGATACTGTTTTGAGCCGCTTTTTCGAAGTTTCTCCCCTTCAACTAGTTAGTCCTTTCTTTTATTTCTTATAAGGTTAGACGTTAACTTTACGATTGCTGTTTCTTTGACTTCGGGCTTGAACCTTAATGTAATTGTAGATTATAAGCGATACGTAAAGCGAAACAATGGTGGGAATGGTCACTATATTACCTGTAGGTAGGTATTACCTCTATGTAATTATATTAAAGGTCACGGCAGTTGCCATTGGCAAAACGACTGAATTTGTATAAGGAACCAACAGTGCAAATTATTAATGTCCATAATTAGCACATTCCGATCTGACCGGTATCGATAAGGATAGTCCTTAATTCTAATCTGACAACGGAAATTATGATTTAAAAAATTCTGGGAGACAAGTTCATTACTAACTAGTGTGTCTGTCAATCTGTGGTCACAAATTATGGTACCATTAGTTTTGGAGTTTCCGCAATTATTTATAGAAATCAAAATGTAACACCATTAGATATGGATATTACTATTGATTTAGAAAGTTGAAAGCATGTCTTAAGCTTTCGTTAGTTTATTTAAAAAGAAAAGAGGATTTGTTTGTTATAAGATATAATTATGTTGCTATCTTTGTGCTTTAATAATCAAAGAGTGAGTCCGCGCAATATGCTGACATGTGTTAAAATATAAAACTTGAGTCGAATCTCAAATGCGTTTTGCCTTTATGCTACATTTTATGTTGGGTACCATCAGACCCACGCATTGTGTATTCTAGTAATACAGTGCAATAACAGTCGTTACATTTTGATGTATTGAAATTATCTTCAAAGTGTTTGTAATGTTACTATAAATGTTATAGCTCTCAAAATGCTCAGGTAATAATGTAAATAAAAAACGCGTGAGTCTAAATAAAGATAAACATGGCGCAATATTAATTTAGTTGCTAACTGAATGAAATGTTCGTCTTTATATTTAGCTTTGTTCTTTTTTGTTTCGTGTAGTGTGCCTTACTTAAGTATAAAGTTTATTAAGCATTTCATATTTTCACATAAACATTAAATATTATGATAATTAGACACGTGTGTGGTGTCTCAAATTAATAGTAATAGCGTATAAATTTTGCTCTATTTTTGGCCAAAGCGGAAGGTGTTTTGGTACTTCGTGTACCGTGAATATGTTACTAATGAATGGACTTTATAATTGTGTATCTTTTACATCAAATTTATACGAAGGCTATCACACTCAGCACATTTTGTACAAAAGTTCAATTCTGTATACATTTAATAATAATGAGCATCCTCATCGTCATCACTCTACTTCCTTCTACTGCTGGATATAGCTCTTTCAATAGCACGCCACTATTAATAATATATTCTAAGATAAAATAAATATATATTCCATGAACTGTAATTGAAAATCGGTGTCAGTTGTTGAAAAACCGGACAGAAAAACTTAGAGACAACGTGCTTTTTCGACAATCATCATTCTTTTCATACGCGCACGTTTTCAGATTGTTCAGATACCTGACATATTTGGTTAACATACTTACCTTGAATCACTAGATTGATTAGAGTCACTTGAGTCATGGTGCCTCTCGTTCCTCGAACCACGTCCAAACTTCCACTGAAAAGGCAACATTCTCGGGCCACAAGTTAGAATATAGGCTCCGCCAAACTGAAAAGTCACGAACGCATCCCGGGACCATATCCAACTCGCAACAAAATAAATATATTTCGCTGATTCGAGGCTAAATTTGCAAGTCTGCCAAGAATATTCGCAGCAAATCGTTTTCCTATAATTGGAGTACATGTGAATTTTGTATTCAGTAGCGCATCCACCGCGGATGGAATTTCGCCATTTCGCGGGAGCCCCGTCTTCCATCATGCGTGCTTATTGAAGTAATTTGTGTTACCCCATATGTTCTGTGTATGAACGTGTATACACATGTAGATAGCTATGCTACATTAAATCTTAAGCAGGGAGGCACCGATTGAGGCAATAGTTTAATCTAATCAATTACCCTTTTCGTCGAAGTTTGTTCGAATTTCAATTACGAGTATGTCACATTCCAATAGTTTAACACAGCTTTCTTCTACAATCTGACTTAATAATTTTGATAATACACGAAAACAAACAATATGATCTTTACGCACCTGTTGTTTGTTTAGGTTCAATGCTGGACATAGATTTTCCCCAGCTTTTGAATTCACGAACTGATATTTTACAAGTAAATTATATATTTATAAGAAATTCCGTTAAATGTTAAAGTTTACTGTAACTACGAATAAATAGTAAGAAATAGCTGTAATTGATTTTTCATTAAACATATACGAGTATGATTTTCTGCAGTTCTTGTTACAAAAAATATACACAATGATTTTAAAATCCTCTTAAGAATCCTCGCATTTTTGTACTAGATGTTTCGTGAGTGTATATTATTAAATTATATGCAGAATTAAATGACGTATGTAATATCCGGATTACTCGACCAGTCGTTGAGCTATACCGTTTTCAACCTATGGGGCGAGTCAGGGCATAATTTAAACAATCTAAAAAGTTTTAATTACGTCTTAGCTGGTAGAAAATACAAGACAATTTTATAATATGCCATAAAATTATATCTAATTATTTATTTCACAGTTTAATAAATTACGTTATGGTTGCCTCGTTAGTCGAACATTTGCAAGTGCGATTGCTGACCAAGAGGTCCTATAGGTTCCAGAGATTGGGTTTTTCTAACTAATAACCCTCATAATAGCTAATGCTCTAATAGCTCTGAGACTGGATGTGTTCCCAGTATTTGGCAATAGGTTTACTCTATGGTGAGAGGTACAATGTAAGTAGTGAAATGAGTACTATACTTTCTGCCTACCTCGTCGGGGATTTCAGTCGTGATGTTACATTATTTACAATGCAACTTTACGCAAGAAACCTAATCGTTATATCAAAATATAAGTTTGTAGGTATTATATACATAAGTATAACGTTCTCTACCTACCTCATAAGGATTGGAGGTTACGATATAAATAAAAGCCACCAACCTTGAGTAAGACACCCTAAAACAATAAATTACACTTATTTATTTTACGTTTTCTTTAGAGGTCTACAATTAAGGCCAATAAAGCAAATAACTCGCATGCCTCCTACAATGTATATAATGAATAGAACTTCACAAAAGACAAAACAATCGCTTAGTGCGATCGCGTATAATTGAACACATTGGTCGGCGGGTAAAGAAAGCCGTAGGGACAGTAATTAGTTCGTGTTTTGTTTCGAAACCATATTGCGTGGCTTGGAAAATAATTATGAAAGAAAGTATGATGCTCTCCCTTACGCTTATATGTATTATATAGGCATTCTTATTTGAAATGTACGCGCGCATGAAATTTACATTAATAGACAGAATGCATTGTGTTTATTTGACGCGATTAGTGCCTAGTTTCGTAAATAGAATGTCGCTGGTTTATGGTAATGTATTTCAGATAAGTTATTATAATTAATTTGTTTGTAATTAAAGCTCACGGCGGGTGGCGCTGGCAACACGGCTGAAGTTGGTATTAATTTGCAGAGTGCCATCTCGGTTCACTGCGCTTGGTCCACGTACGACGTTCCGAACCTTCATACGCGTACTTTGAAATACGACAGACGAAATTAATTGTTCCGTTTCTCTTCTTTCGTATTGAAATGCCTAATAGATACTGTTATTTTTTTTTCTTTTGTAGTTCTGCTGCTCGACACGGGTCTCTTCTCAGAATGAGAGACCAAAGGCATGAACAATGAATCCTTTACACTAATTCACGCATGTTGCTGATTATAATCTTAAAAGTTTATCGAAATAGCACGCAACATAGACAACTACTACCAATACTGTACCACTAGACCATACCTGTGACCTCGGAGTATTTTTATCCATCAATGTTTTCATTTAACATAAATGCATTTGTTCGTTTTCTTATTACATTCATTATATTCTATAAATATAATAGAATTATATAAATTAAATTAGCCTACTCTATTAAGTTGGTAACCGCGCTCACATTTTCATTTCATTTCAGTTCATTACAAAGAAATACAAGTTCATATCCGAAATAGCTTTGTTATTTTCATAGTCTTACAATGTAGGTTTACTTGTTTAGTTATTTTATAGTCGTTTTAATGACGTGTTTTGAAATAAAGAAGTGGAAAGTTATTGTTACGTCAATCAGCGACGCCAATTAGACAGTAGAAGAACTTCTTAACATGTCTTCTTTACTTTTGATGCCGGTCGATGAATAAACATTGGTCAGACGCTTTAAGCACTTATGGAAAAAAGGCTTGTGAGAATTTACGTAACCAAACAAACATTGCCCTAGAAGTTGTTGGTTAACTATTAATATATTGTGTGACAAGTTAAAATGTTGCTCTTGAGAAATGAACAGGTTTGTTAACTACTTTGAAACAATAATTAAAATTGAATAGCCCGTTGGTATAATGGGTTGTGTCCTTGACCTCAGCTGGACGTCGTGGATTCGATTTCTATCTATAACGAACATTTACCTGATAGACACGCATGTTTGTCCTCTGTCTGATTCTAAAATTATCTATAATAGTAACCCAATAGCTTAATTTGAAGGGAACAAACTAGTCATACACATACTTTATAAACCTAATTGAATCTTTACTCTATGCGATTATTTAGTCACTGATTATTATGTTTGACTTTGATGGTACGATTGTAGCAAAGTATGTTTTATTTTATATCATATATTTGATAATATTGTATATGAATTTTGGCTTTATTCACTATTTCTCTATATAAAATTAATAGTAGGTAACAATTCTCATATTCCAGTGAGCTCGCAATGTGGTATGAAATTTCTTATTTATGTATTAATATACAGATAGGCATGTATTTAAAAATCAATATTTATATTTTTTCAGCTGCCCCTGCCTGGCTACCGTAGCTAGAACCCTGTTTGAAATAAACAATACTGTGTGTAACCTAGTTTGGAGCTAACGGTACTGTGTGAGATTAAATATATTACTATTCATAATTTAAACATTTTATTGTACAATATATTTGGAGTCATTGAATATTGCAATTAATATGAAAATTTATTTAAGGGAAATTAAAGTTCTTTGTGTAAAATAATATATAAAATATCAATAACAAGTATAATATGACAATAACAGATTTTTGTATTTAATAATCAATTAATTCAAGCATATATTATAAATGGTTTAGTAATAGGTTTTAAACACTCAGATGCATGGTTAGAGCATGTGACTTAATTCGGAAAGTTCATTTCACGGTCGCAGCACTCACAATACACACTATATACTTACATACAGAGTATATACTCCATTACGAGGTATCAGCATACACTGTACTTTGCTTAAGCAAGAAGTAGCTGGCCAAAACAATTTGGCCAATTAATATAACTAACTAATAATATATCTAACTAACTAATATAACTAACTAATTAACTAACTAAAAATTAAACAATGTCTTTTTTCTAGACTCTACATTAAATACGCGGTTATTTCTATTTAGAAATATAAAGTTAACAATAGGCATTTAAGTATTGAGTAACGCGGAAGTGTGTCGCCACATCAGTAGGGCAGGGGTCGACAGGACAGCTTCGAAACTGCCGACACCTAGGTGATGCAGGTCCACTCTGCGCTCGCTGACCTACATCCGCTTTGGCACCGGCTACAATCGCCGCTTCAACTTAATTGTCCCGGCACTTGGAGCTCTCCTAACGACTGTGCCGCAATCGGCCGATTTAAGGGGCAGCTCTGCACTGTGACAGCGACCGCTTTCAAGTGCCTTTTGGGCAGATATCCACTTAGAATTGTCAATCCCCACCTCGAGAAAGTAATCGTATTCCGATAGTGGATTAATATTCAGTGTTTGTTAGTGAAATGCTTTTCAGGAAATTGTAAAATAAAATTACGACGAACCGTCTGAGTGCCGTGTTACAGACATATATAATGAAAGAGGCATTACAATTTGCTTTTGTGATGGCGTCGTCCAATTACATTAATCTGGCGTACTCGAGCTGTACGAGCGCCGCAAGCAACTTGATTAAAAATTCTATTAGTTAAAAGTCTCAGACATCTTTTTAAAAGACAGAATGCACATTTTTGGTGTATAATTCAGGTACGACAGCTAAGAGCAAACGTTGCATCGTTATTAGCGAGTCATTAATATATAAGTATTATTATCGTCCTCATATCTTAACTATAGAGCTCTGTGCCAATGCTAAGTGAGTCTAATTGGTGCCATCAGTAGTTAGTTAATGTATATGTCGGTGCTTAGATGTTACATACGTTTATGTTAATATGTAGTAAGCACATATATATAGATATATTCCTAAAACAATGTGCTATAAACAAATTTATTACTTGTTATTAAAAGTGGCTTTACGTTATGATTTATACCGTACAAAATTGGATTATGATAAGACGAAGAGTTGGATTAATGTGTTACGAGCTTTGCATTTTAAGCAAAACATGCAGAGAACGCCAATAAATTCGCTTGCAAAATATTCAATAGAAGTTTCGAATAACACTTGAAAGAGAATAAAAAAGAGAGATGTTAAAAAGACACAAATACTGTGGTTACAATAAATCAGGGCGGAAGCTAGAGTGTGCAAAAAGAAAACGAAATGAATCCGCCAGAGTGGCTACATTGGAAGGAATCTATGGATATTGCACATTTTTATTTAATCTAAGCTATCCAGATTCACGAAGGCGAATATTCGGTCATTTCGAACATAACTGTAGATAAAGATATTTTATAGAATAGATGAAATATATTCTTGTATATTCACGTAACTCTTTATATTTCTGGTTGTACTTAGATTAATGATACTTAATTATTATCAATTATACGCAAACTATTAATGTTCCATGGGTGTAAAATTAACATGTCAATAGATCTAGCTAGACATATTAATTATTATTAGTAATTAATGTTATTAATATGGAATAGAACGGCAAATTAAACTGTCGTCAGTCTAGAAATAGTTTAAAAACATAATGTAATATGTTACGAAAATATATATTATGTTACAAAAATATTATCGCCGCAGGGATTTTAGTTCAAGTTTTTTCCCTGCTTAATGTATACGTTATTTTTCTCCGAGGGTTAAAGAAGAAAAATTATCGTGTCATGTGAGACGTTAAGCGAAAATTTAGATCTCTGAGGCAACATCACTTTAGCCATCCTTATTGCGTCCTAGGTTGATTAGTTAGGTACAGGTCAAGAATGTTAATCAAGGGTAAATTTTAAATTATCATCTTGAAGCTAGAATCTATAGCAGCTTTCTGTATTTTAAGAGATAGCTGGAATATTCCTGATACGAATACATACGCAAAAGTGTAAAAATGGAAGCGTACGTACATAGTACCTAAATGTTGGGACAAATTATATGTAAAACATAGTTATCAGACAGAAACTAGACAAAAAGCGAAGGGAATTCGCGAAGTGGTCGGTTCCACTGCGCAGTATCTATGTAAGTGGACATTCAGACAGATTTACTGCCAGTATTTTCATATCTGAAATTATGCAGGGTCTAGTGTAAAGGTGATATGAGAAATCTCTTTATTATCATGAAAACACAATATAAATTTACATTATTCCAATTGAATACGATGTGAATTATTAACAAAGCGTTTATAGAATGTATGTAATTGTAGAGCGTAAAAAATTGTACTGTGTAATAAAAACCGTCGTATTTTTAGTTCCACATATTTTTAAATGTTATGAAAAAGATACGTAGATAAAAATTTCGTTCTATACCATCCATTCAAGCTACAGTGCTTCCTTATACCTGAAATGATATAATGTATATATTTTGAATTTCAAACTAAGCCATGATATTTTTATATTCTCACCGTTGCGCAAAAGTAAAAAGAGTAACATTTTCGCGTAGCAACTTTTGTGCGATACAGAGGCGGTGCTCGGACAGATTTACGCGGTCACTGACGGTATCTTCGCCGCTGCATGCGGGAAAAAAGGCGGTGTAATACTTCCGGATTAAAATTGCGAATTTAAATCACGCGTGTCTTGTACGTACACTTTTGTCTATTGAAAAAGTTGGTAACTAGATTAAATATTTTAGAAAATCGTGGAACATTCTTGGGAAATTAATTGTAGTAACGTATCAAAGTATAAAAATATAATTTAACTAGTTATTTTTTGACTCAATAAAAATAAACTGTGTAAAACTGGAGAACGTTTGAGTCGTACTGTCGTCAAAAAGAAGAACAAAAAATAAGCAAATTATGGCGAACATGCAAAGGAACGTCCAGACTACAGACACGGGGGACATTAAATCACTGTGGCGAGTTGTGTACTCGTCGTAACCCTAAATTTATTTATGCAGGCATCGAACTTGTTACAATACCTTGTACAATACATTGTAGGAGAATGTAAATATATTGTCATTGTCTACTCTTGCATTTGGCATCAATATACACGATACATTCCCCATAAAATTTTCAGATAATTACATAAAAATGTATAGTCACAAGAAGTATGCAAGTTCATGCGTTGCAACTGTACTAATTCTCTAAAAAAGAATTCAAAGCTTTAGTCCGTTACAATGAATATAATGAATATATATTACTTTATATACTCGTATATTGTCTATAGACCATAAGAACATGTACATACATACATAGAAAAGGCATATTTTTTTATGAATGAAATTTCCAACGGCGCAGTTTAGAGGATGATATTATATTGTAAATAATTTTTTGTATTATTATAAATGGAAATTATTTATGTTTTTAAATTATATAACATTTGTATTGTCTTTTTATCATTTTTTTTATCGTTTTTTATCATTTTATGTGCTATTACTTCAAGTACTTTACTATTATTTTTTCTCCGTGTATTTTTGTTTTGAGATAACAAATTGTTTCATTATAATTATTATTACCAACATTCAAACGTTATTTTATCATTAAGCTTGAAGAGGGGCGATTATTCAGTTCTAGATCGTGACTATAGGATCTGCTGATTAATGCAGGTATTAATAGGTGTAGGAAGTGTAGCTATCAAAACGGAAACTAAATCGAAAGGAGCATTTCGTTTCATTAACATTAATGCAGTCAAAGTTCCATTCAGAAGTTAATTTAATGTGTCAATATTAGGAGGTTGATTATAATGGAGTTGATGACGATCTGCGAAAGACTGTAGGCAGATGCCGGATGCGGCAAGCCGAGGACCCGGGGCGACGGCGCTAATTGGGGGAGGCCGATGTCCAACAGTGGACTAAATAGGCTGATGTTGTTGTTGTTGTTATATTGCAGTAAGACCAATCTTAACAAGTCAGTCGGATTTTGTTTTGTGGTCATCTATTCAAAGTTTGGGAACTCAGTTGAAAAAGGTACGAGTTAATTTTTGATGATTATTCGGATCCTGGATATAGTCATGAAACGGACAATTATTTTTAGTTTAATAGATAGCTTAAGAACAACTCTGAGAACCGAAGGTCACATTCAGCAATCTATAATCTCTGAACGAATCCCATTTCAAAATGCACGGATTTTTCATGGTCTATTCCACATGATGACAATAATACGTCATTAGTTTTAAAAGCAAGTCCAACATAACTAGTGAAACGTGGGAGTGTCTAACATTCCTCTGCCTATCCCTCCACAGAAATACAGTCGTGATGTCATGTAGTTTTAAAATACGTATTTGATCACATGTATTGAACGCTGTTTCATGTTAATGTGTGGAGCAGTACACGGTCATGGAGTGGATGCGGGAACACGTCGCGTGTGCGATTGGACGGTAAATCACGCCGCTAAGCGTCGAGTACTAGTCATGATCGTGTATACGCATCTGTTTAAACCTTGTCTCTGCCGGTTTTACAGCTTCGATTGAGCTTCATTGGAAAGTAATTGTTTCTTTTACTGTACTTTAGTGTCGGCTTCGCGGTTTCCGATATTTAACCGAATTAATTGTCGATTACTTTTAACAATTATAAATGCAGCTTCGGAGTGATATTAATATGTTTATGGTCGAAAGAAAGTGTTCAATGACGAAAAATTAAGTGAGAAATTTCAAGAATTCTTTTGAAAATGAAATATACCTATAAAATATTGGTATGCGTAATTTACGGCAAAAGATTCTATATTATTATCTAATTTGAAATCTCGGGTTTACAAAAAGGATTCGATGAAATTTTTAGAACCGTTTTGGAACTATGACATTAACAGCAAATTAAATATAAATTTTGCAGACTCACTACATAGGTACATAATATATTTTACGTACTATGTAAGAATGAGAAATATATATCTCAAAACGGCGAAAAAATATCAAAAGATGATAATTATGTCTATTATAAACTCCTCGTAATGTACACATAAACTTATGATCGACTTAGATTAACTTTGCAATACGTAATATCACGTCTGTAATCCCCGAAGAGGTAGGTAGAGGAGTGTAGTACACTCCGACGTTCCACCAGTTACGTTTACGTCCAATGGAATAGATGGTCAGCCTATTGCTAACAAGTTTATAATAGTAGATTTGTTATGTGCAGTAACTTTAACGGTTAAATAAAGCTTATTCAGTCGTTTGCTGTTTTGACTTGTTTGCCTCGCTGGTAGTAATTGTGATTAATTGATATTTAAAGGATGTTATTTAGACAATTATACGGCTTTACACAGATTTATTAAATAGTTTTGGGTTAACTATGAAACATGTCTGTCATAAATTAACAAGTAAGTAATCTACAATTACTTTAATTTTATCGTGATTATTGTTCACTAAACTATTGACATCAACCTTGTAATTATGATGTATCGTAGTCAATTGGAGTTATTTTATATGTATTATTATACATAATGCTATCATCAGGTCAGGTCCTTTACGGGATAGGCAGGGATTACCAAATGCTAATTGCTAAAGTTATTTGCTTAGTTTTTATGATATATAGATAATAATTGATTTATTGTTAACATTACTTTCATTTCATAAACATATGTCATTGTCATGATAATATTATACAATTTATTGTATTACAATAAGTATGGAAGAAAGAGTTGAAACAACATTTTTGGCTTTGCTAAGAACGTACAAATTCCCGCTGAATCTGCAAACTCGCCTGCTATCTCTTCGGTCCAGTGTCGACTAGGCTTTAAATTAAAATGAAATGTTAACATAAAACTACAGAAATTTTATCATATACAATATAAAATAAGGAACATTTATCTTTGTATTAAATCAGTTGTTTGAACTAAATGAATGTTAGATAATAGTCTTAAAGATAATTAAATACCTACTCACATATCTGAGTATACGGTAAATATTTTTGACTTTAATTGGTATAAACTGGACCTAAAATATAACTCATATAACATATAAATATAACTCTAATATTTCTTGCTAGTAACGCAACTGTTGAGGCCGGCTGCAAACTTTTTAAAAGCCATTGGAAGTGCTAAAACGCTCATGAACTGTACCAATAGCGGTCTCTTAAAATAATGCCTACTGCACAACACGATGGGTAATATTAAGAAATCTGGGAATATTACAATATATAGGAACATTATTTATTTTCATTCATAGTCATAAAAAACTGTTTATCAGAAATAAGTTTTTTAATTCAGTTATATTTGCTAATCTTGTAATATGTAATGTTGTAATTTAAAAAGTAATGCTACAAGTATATTAAATGTAAATAGTACGTAACTGTTACATTTTATGTTTCAATGTAACAACGAGCCATGTGCGGAGCGAGCGGCTTGGCTCACTTTGAGTTCTGTTATTATTGATTGTCATAACTTTTTATGAATGCAAAGAATTACGAAATTAAGCTATTTTGGTTAAATTTTACATGGAATTAAATAAAATAATATCAATATCGTAAGTTCTGATCCTGTCTTACTATACAGAACGGCGACACTGCTCTTGAAAATACGAGTATGTTCTTTGAAAAGTATTACATAAATAAGGAATGTTGCAATAATACCGGTAAGTATACGCGATTTTAAAAATTGGCAAGAACTGCAGTCCCGGATCGTGCCGTGTTTGGCGGCAAACAGTCAACTTCGGCTATTTACTTGTTGCGGTATTTACCGGTTGATGTTATCTGCATAATGCGGTCGACAATGTAGTGCCAGCTATACTTTACCTTGTTAATGTGGATTTACATTTTAACCGTGATCGTAATATTGTTCGCAATATGCCTTTTAATAATATTTTTAATATACATTGCCGAAATATAATTTTTACAAAGCTGAATTTTACAAACAGAATTCAGCTTTTATTGACTGTTTATCACTCTTCAACCGCTACACAAAGGATATGTTATCTTCGGGTTATCAACTCTTAACGGCTCTTAAAAATAAACTGAAGTAGTAGTAAAACAGAAAATTTAAAGATTATACTGAACGTCGGAATATGTCATTGAGTTTAGAAATGTACGTCAGCCTCGACGGTTTACTTGTTGCGGTATTTACCGACCCATGGCATTTACATAATGCGGTCGTCAATGTAGCGCCGGCGGTACTACAGGTCGTTTCTTCGAATTTACATTTTGGCTGTGTTCACAGCGATACTTTACTGCAAATTAATTTACTCCGTAAAGTGTTATTATTAACGATGTTAATATCGTACATCGTAAAGTCGTAAAAGATATGACTAGTTTAGTGGGCGCTTTCAATTTCAACTTCCAGGATGAACATATCCATTACAATCGTTAACATTTTGGTCCATCCTGCATGTAAATAATGCTACAAATAGGAATAGATTAGAAATACAAGCATTGTATGTGCTTCATCGAGTGTTTTTTTTCAATATGGCATTCGAATTCAAGGCGGGCAATACATTGGAAACTATATAGATTGAATTCGGAAGTTGCTGAAGTCATAGGTATAACCATCTTACCATCCTTCAAGGATTTACGCGTCGAGAATGCCATCAATCATTAATTTTGCTGTCAGTAATCCTCTATATTTACAACAAGTATAAATAAATATGTAAAAAAACTAGTATGTTTGCATGAATTGATATTTACATAAAATGTACGTAGGTATTTTATACTGTTGAAGTAGAAAATATTGGTTGTTAAAGTCTAATAATACTATAACTATGAGCGCTTCACCGCAGAATTCCAGCAAACTTTTAATAAAGTTTCACTTTCATCACTTTGAGTATGGGAGGTGGTTTAATAAGTTCCGACTCTATAATTATTTTTGACATAAAAAGTAACTGACGTGATTATTAGTGGCATCAAAGTTTCCCACATGTTTTCATAAAGGTTTTTATTTATTTTTTGTCTGCCAACCCGCTACCCTGTACGGTGTAGAAGACTATGGTATGGCCTAAATTCTTCTCACTTTGAGAGGAGATCCGTGTCTTGTACTGGAATCATAAAAAAATATTTCTGTTGAAAAATTTACATCAAAGTAATTGTAAGCCTTGTAAGAGAAATGGGCTTAAAAAAGTTCAATTATTTTGTAATTTTAAATGCTTTTGACGTAAGAAAAAAATTGAGCCCTTCTTTTAATACCAAATATAATCCCATCGACGTACTTCAACTAATTTTGTTTGATTTTGTACAGATTTAATAAGGCCTTTGATAATTTATTTTAACATATCATGATAAGGGTGGGGATTCTTACGTACACTGCCAGATATTCAGTCGACTAAGGTTCGGGTTGCATGTCTATCAAAATATGGTGAATATCTCGACTTTAGCCGAGTATCGTTTGTGTTGTGTAACAACGTGTGGTCGATCATTGAATTCCAAAGTTTGCATGGACGTACGAGTATCCGCTACAAGGCCCCGAGTAGGAGTTTTACATCTTCATCATATAACACTGTAAAGACTGTATCTCTTGTGAGGTCCTGAAGATAAATACGTCGTCCCTCTATCCTTCCGTCTATCAAACTCCGCTACATCTCTAGTAACCTCAGGCCTAGAAGGAAGAGGCTATTCATTTTTAGACTGTCCCTAAACTTGTTATCCAACGGAATAAAAGAAAAACACGAAATTAAGGTTATCAAAAAATTTCAGTATCACAATGAGATAAAAATAACCAATTACATAGCTAACTACTGGGAAGTGGATTATACAAATCGGAATTAGTTTTTAAAACAATAAAAGTTATGTTTGGCGCGTTGGTACAACAGAAGTAGAATTGGAAACGTCTGTGTATTCAAAGTATTATTGGGATTTTCTAAATTGACATTCTTAGTATTAGCATGGAGTCTGTCATGCGTGTATGTCGACAGGGTCACCCCCTATTCCATTGGACGTATAACATATATGGTGAAACATGGGAGTATTTACTCCTCTGCCTAACCCTACGAGGAACACACTGACATGGTGTTATGTTATATTTGTGTATTTAATAAGCATCATTAATAGTTTTTGTAGCATAACGAATAAACTACACTGAACAAAATGTGCTATGAAAAAGTTAGCGACCTTTCAATAAATGTAGAGTAGCACATAACAGTTTCAGTTTCGATATAGCTTTTACTGAACCATTCAATTATCACTACCAAACAGTTGGTGTGAAAATATAATTCATATTCAATATATAACGTAATTATAGCGGCAAATATAAATGGATTATGAGTTAATGTCTCGTCCGCGGATGTTCCAAATGACCGAATTATGTTGAACACACTGGCTACTAAAATGCAATTCTAACAAACATACTATCTAACTCGAATTAAGTATTATAACTAGAGCGAGTTTAGTAGGTATTATACGAGTATGATTGACCCGTTGATTCAGTGATCATTGACCGTGACTGTTGAATCACGGGTTGTGGCTTCGCTGGCCACCCGGAACAAATTCTTCTTTGTTGCATATCATTGTGTAAAAAGTTTTATATAAAAGGATACATTCATATATATGTATGATACACAGCTGTCTTTTTACAATAGCATGAACTCGATCCAGTTTGAAAGGAGAGGGTGTGCGGCGATATGCCAATACCTATATCATTTGTGTTATTATTTATATGTATTATAAGTAACATGTAGATATTGTACAAACCGTCCAATTTATGAATAGAAATTTCCAAGTATGTTACGTGCATTCTAATAATAAAAAAGTTGAGCTATTTCAAAAATACATGAGAATAACGGAAATAACGAGCAGATGGTCGCTGCTCACTCACATCTGGCATCAAATCACGACGCGGTCTGGTTTTGTAATTAATTATCTAATTAAAAGTAACGGAAATCACAGAGAACTAAACAATGTATGACTTGATTTCGATTTCGATATAAGACAAATTATTGCAGAGCCATTATTTTAGTTAGAGTAATGAATTTAGAATAAGCACATCAGGTCTGTAAAAATAGACATATTTGACTCCCGATTCTTTCTGTCTACTTCCCAAAGGACCTGGGATGATGATATAGTAATAATAATTATAATTTCAAACATATTGTATTGTTGGTTCATTTTAACGGAATTTATTTACCTACTATAGTGAGTTTGTAGATCCACGTTCGCATATCGTGTACGGTTCGTTAGATATTCAAACAATGACTTCATTAGTGTTTAATCGTGGTATTTAACTGCCAGCCGGGCGCATTGCAGCGAGTCGTGTGAACTCACCCACAAAAGTGTCGGAGGCTGCGTACAGCGTAACAGCTAGATATAATTGATGGTGTACCTTACACAGTCGGTAGTATCTTTTGAATCCATCATTGTCTATGCCTTGCCGTAGGTCAGTTGCTGTAGTGAATGGCGACTCAAAGTATACCCGTTCGCTATATGAGTCAACTCTTAAAGTAACTTTGGGTTATTATTTAAACGTGATAGCTCAGTACTTTAGTAATGACCCCTGTAGACCTGGGTGCGAAAACTAGCACACAAATCTTTAAGGTTTATGTGCGGGTTTAATTTGAAATCAGTTTCTGTAGAAGTGAAGAAAAACCTCGTTATGTGACCAGTACACTATATACTTCTCCATAATGTTCTGTAAGGCCTTCGCACTCTGCTACCCCGCACTTGGCTAAAGTGACAGATTTCTGTCCAGTAGTATTGCGATCAGTGCGTCGATAACGGTGAAAATTCTTCAACTTGGTTTATCGTTAAAGATAATAAGAGTATTTGACGTCCCCTTATCAAGTAGTAAGAATAAATATGTTATACACTTTTTATGCCTCGGTATTGGTCATAGGTCATATTAAAAATTCATATACTCAAAGTTTTTATACCTCGATGTGGATCATTAACTATTTACGCCTTGAATGAAGTGGTAATAATGATGATGAGGAATTTAAAGGTTCTTGGATGGATGGTCACTAATTGATATAAGTTATTATAATCTTAACGTAGTCATTAGGAAACTATTGCAACTTTTTTCTCACTTCATTTCTATTAACTGCAGATGTACTTAACCACATTGTGATATAATGTCATTATGTTCAACTCGTAACAGTTCGATTCCATAACAACGTGGGTTCATATATGTAAATTAATACAGGACATTTACCAAATAAATGTCAATATGGTTAACTATGGTAATTATGAAATATGAGTTTACAACAACAAGCGACTTAATAAAATTGCGCATTATTTTGCATTATTGTGCTGTTCCATAAAATCAATTAATGTTCAATTTATTAATGAAAATAAAAGAACAATGTTGATATTAGTATGTCATTATCAACCAGTTGTGGCCCACTGCTGGACACATGTCGCTCGCGACTCTGGAAACCTCTTTTTAGTCGCCTTTTGTGAAATACGATCCAGTAAACTAAAAAAAATCTGCAAATCTGTTCCTAACATATCAGACAATGTTCAATTGCTTGACGCACAGCAGCTTCCACTGAACGAAAGTCTTGATGCCAAATCCGAAACCCCACTGCCAAAATCGAAACTTCTATCAGACACTAATAATAAGTGAAAAAGCTAACGCTTGTAGGTTTTAGTTAGAATGAACGTACGAGGAAGTTCGATAGGTCTGATATTTATTTATAGCGGAGCTTTTACAGGCGTTTGACATTTGAGTTTAATGGCAGTAACTATTAGTGTAACGACCCAAGCTTCACATTAGGAAATGCATTCCTTTGAAGTATGAAAATAAAACCATTGGGTCTTTCCATTTTAATTTCCTGGTCGTGTATTGTTCGAGTAATCGAAAGTAATTTAATTCAATACAATGACGGATATAAATGTTAGATGGTATACGGCGGGTGTCATTGTTAAAGTTTTAAAGGATATGATATTAGTAGAAGTTAATACATCTAAGTAGTGGTCGCCGTGTGGTCGCACGCCATGTTGCGTGCGCGCCGCCGCTGTCAGTAATAATCCTGTTCTAGCCGCAACTGTTATTACTGGCAACTATTGTACAACTACACAAACAATTTGTCCATGCACTATTTTCATTCAAGCTAGTCTATATAAATTCATTTGATTTTATGTAAGGCAATATGTGTAGATGAGGGAAGTTTTAAGGACGATTCGATTTTTAGTATCGATTACTCCTTAGGTTTTAGGTGGCTCGACTTGGCATAATAGTAACAAACATTTCATATCGTTTAACATTCATGGTTTGTTATAAACTTAGCTACTATGTTATTTTGCGTACATATGTTTCTGATTCTGGTAATTTGTGAGTCATCGTGTCTGTTTGAGGCATTCATGTTTCTTTAACTCCTAGTGTGGTAATAGCTAGAAAACTGTGGTAATTCAGAATAGTACTTTACAATAATACTAGTGTTATTATGATTAACGGTTGTGTCATCATCATCATCTTCATCAGCCGACATCAGGGTTGTGTACTTTAACTTATTTCCATTTAGACTAGACTGAGTGCATTTGATAGGTATAATGTATAAAACATGAATAATACAAAGAGTAATAAAAAAGATATTAAAAATATCTATAATGGCGCACAAAGTCAACAAAATAAGTTTTCAGTTAAGAAATGGAAGGTATAATTGTTATGAGCAGAACATAAATATTTCATTGGTCCCTTAGGTAATTTGCTGATGTACGAGTACGTTTGTATAATATATCGTTAAGAGGGAAAAAGGTCATCATTTACTCGCATATTATTCTTTTCCGCAGCTACAACTCCGTAGCTATCTGACAATTCAGGCATTGTTTCAAATGCTTTTATAAATCTTTTTAATCATGTTGCATTTTACCCTACATTCGTCGACAGAACGAGGCCAGGCCACGGGATCGTTGCTCAATTTTGATGTGTCTGCGGTTTGACGCATGAGGGCGTATTGACGTCCACCACCAACATGATCAGACACTGTTGATAATGATATTAAATTTATCAATATTGACAATATTTTTCAATACTGATGATAAAATTAATATTGACAATATTTCCTCAATATAGAATTATTATATTGGCAGAACGATAACAAACGTCGTAATATTTATTGATTGTATAGATTTTGGGTAGCTTGTGAATTGAGCATCGGCTCGCAGTCGATACTAGCCCTTTGCAAAAGTCTACCATGCACCTTTAACCATATACTTATACGATTTTTATGTGCTGAAATCGTTTTAGTATTCTATACCTATATTTACTTTTATTAACGTAATCTCTAATAAATATGACGCAAAAATATGTTTAGTTTAAGGCAGCTACGAATATAACCTATAAAAAATGGATCATGATATTTTAGTGCTCTCCCAGCATCTACGTAGAGCTTTTTTATGGTTTAGAGCCGCTCCTAAATTTTCGATTTCATACGATAAATTTCAACTTATTAAGAGAGCAGCTATTGATTTTAAATGCCCATCTATCCCAGTTGGTAGCAAATTGTGTATACTTGTGTTTTGCTTTAATGGATGTTTTAGATTAGTAGGATTTAAGACATGAAATTATCAAACTAGGGCCTCGAGAGTAATAGCATTTTTATCACAAATCTTAATCATCAGTCCTACATATTGCCATTATTTTAGTCATGCATTTTTTATGACATTTCTTTTTTCTATATAAGACCAGCCTATGTATATAACAATAGTACTTCGAGAATAGTCTATTAGTTCTTTATAAGATCAGATACATTTATTTATCTATTGCAGTATCCACTCCGTCGCGTGCACTATATAAATATTGATTTATTGTTTGAGTAACATAAAACATGATGAAATATTTTATGATACACATTCGGTGATGTGACGGTGACCACTCACCATCCGCAGACCCACCTGTATGTTTGTCTGGTTGTCTTTTTAGAAAAAAAAAATTATATCGCGTCAGTTAAAGTCTCTCACCCAATAGTACATAATTAGTGTATGAATAACTGTTAAAGAACTTAAAATTTTATTGTGCTTCTTGGAATATCTGCTTACAGCATAGAGTTTTCAATTATAAAATTATTTGTGCGTTGTAAGTTTATATAACATTCTATCTCTTGTTTCAGATCACATAAGAGAATTTTCCTGCGGTAATCTCTTTTACCGAACACTCTATTTAAATGAAGAGCGAAATACGCTGTACGTCGGTGCTATGTAAGTGCTTAGTTAATTTCATCTGAGATGTTTATGCATACTTAGTAGGTACTCGTGAGGAACTTAATTTCGACGATACATTAAATAGAGTGCAGTATATTTGATTTTAATCAGATCCTCATCGGGGTAATCTGCGGGTAGGTAGCATTCTAGAGTATAGTCTAGTCCTCTCGTAGTAAAACCAGAGACTCCTTTCACCAGTGGGTTGTAAAAGAGTTACAACCAATTAATCATTTTAAAATGATTAGGACGCCTTCACTACAACCGCAGTGCCTCAGGACAAGTATCTTCTATTAAATAAATAAGAAATGTTCAATATAACAATAGAAAAAAACTTAAAGGGTTAAAAAAATGTAAGGCCTCCTACATAATACACGTGGATAGCAAATAGACAAATAGTCAAATTATAACACATCTAAACCCTCCTTTAAAAGCTGTCAACATCATCAAATAATGCATAGTAGCAATTTCGTGGAAGAAGAATCGTTAAAGTATTCTGTGCTGTGTACAGTCTTCTTCATGTTCAATACAATAAGAATAAATGTTAACTCGTTAATGTCAAATTTTATAAGATTTTTTTTACTTGTGTAATAACAGTATTATTATATGTACTTATATAATGAATACACGGCACTGTTCGTGGACAGAGTAGTTTTATTTTTTCATTTCTTCCATATCAGAAATCATACAGCAATTGCAGAATGGAACTGAAGCGAATGGCATGTAATTAGTGCCTGAACATGTTATTATCCGCGGACTGTTTATTGTACGACTGATTCACTGTATTGTAACGATTTGCCCGATGGAAATGGAACCTTCACATGAAAGCCAATTATCCACAATTTCTGTCAACTTTTGTTTGTACTGAT
>DWEC01000088.1:0-22478 GCA_018245735.1 Microceris miodesmiata
GTCACAAGAAAGCGGTCATCACGCTCTGATGTTTTGCGTTGAGACCCTGAACCTGGCCGGCGAACGTAGCCGCCGGTCTCTTGATATCTTTGGTACACCCGTCGGACGGAGTATCGACTTAAATTTAACTGACGAGCCACTTCACTTTGATTTAGCCCTGATTCGAGCAAAGCAACCACTTGAGCAGCTTCAGCGGGGGTGGTATCCATGTTTTGATGATAAAATTGACAGAAGATGTTTACGAGTAGACAGTTGATATGATAATGATGGCTAAGTACCTGAAATTAATCTTTTTATACCTAATGTGACACCTGTAATTAGCGTTACCTGTGACGATTGCTTTCCGGGAAATGGGTTGTTTTTCAGGTGTGGTTGTTTTGACCAAAAACACAATGGATAAATCATTGTTCTTTGATGTCATTAGAAAGATAAGAATATGTTCTTAATTTGTACATTAACAACATTCATAGTAGATAGTGATACTTGGAAAGGAATTTGACAAAATATGTGGAAACAAAGAGGTGTGCGATTTCTTTGCTCTCAAGTGTATATAGCGTATATTAAACTAGCGTTATAAAAACATTCACGAAACGAAGCTGTGATTTGTTATTTTTTATTATAATCACAAAGAATGTAATGTAATATACATACATACATACATACATACATACATACATACACATAATATACATACATGCGACTCAAACAGTGGTAATCAATTTTTAAAACGTGTCTTGGAAAAAATATGGCGTGTCCTTAAATTTAACTGCAATGTGCGAGGATTTCCCTTGCATTAATGTTTTGTTATAGATTTATTAGGTTATTTTCTTAAAATTATAATAGGTTATTTTATAAAATCCTAATTGTTCTAAGTTGGATATAATAATAAAAATAATAATAACCGACTCATTATAATTCCACTGTTGGAATATGGGTCTCCTCTCATATTGAGAGGGTTAAGGCCATAATTGGATATATACATATATACACACACATTATTACATATATTTTTACTTATATATATAATTTTCTTATTTATTTATTTATGAATAAACAGTACTTAGGTCCGATTTAAGAAATAGGTACCGAAATAAATGAAATTAATGTTTTTGTATACTTGAAAATAAGTTTTGGTGTGACTTTAATTTACGTGGTATTTGTTCCAGGTAATGTGCGTTTCCAGCATCGACCATTGATTATAAATTAAACATGTCCGATACCAATAAAAAACGCACAAACAGCTTTCGTAAAATATTTCCGAGTTTGTTTTTTTCTCATAAATCAAAGGAGAAACATACCTGTAAAAAAATTACTTCAGATCATAACTCTAGCAAAATAAATACTTATCAAACTCCTCGGAGTATTATTAACAGTTCAGAAAGGTATGCCATGGATGATAACGATGATAGGATATATGAAAATCTATCAATCGCAAGTCGGTCACGAATTGATAACAATGCACAAAATAATGAAATGCATAGCAATCATTCGTCAAGTAGTACTTTGGTATCGGAAAATGTAAAAAGAATTACCAATTCCAACCTAAACACAAACTCAAAAGAGAGGACATTTATGAATTATTCCGCCAGGCCACAAGTGCCACCGAAACCAAATAACGAAATTGTACATTCAATGCCAATTCGAAATGTTAATGGCAATAATGGCCAAAATTCAAAATATCCTGATGTGTATTACCATTCTATGGAAAAATTAACAAACAAAATATCTCCAATCGATGAGATAGAAATATACAGAGCATCCCAAGCACAGGCTCTTCCGACGTCTGTTGGGGCAGAAATTAAAAAAGTGAGTACCAAAATTCTGATTTCTCCCAAAAAGGAAGCCGAAGTTCGTACAATCCAACCTATCAGAGCAAGAAGTTTATCGTTGGAAAAGCAAAAGACTCAAGATATTAATATTTATAGTGAAACTAGTAAGGATAAGGATATTGTTCGAAAACCATATAATTATTCGGCCCCAACATCTCCAATTGCTGTTGGGCATAAAATACCAAATATGCCAACAACCGTGTCTCCTTATGAACACGTAAGAAAAACTATGATTGAAGCAGAAGAGAAAAGAAACTCGCTAAACAGAACAAGTGTTCATAACAAATCTACACCTTCACCAAGTCCACAATATATGGAACCACAGAGAGTTTCTACGCCAACTACACACAGACAAACTCCCAGAGTCGATGATTCAATTGAAAGAGAAAAAACTCGTCAAAAAGTAGAGGCATTTTATTGGCAAAAGATTAAAGAGCAGAAGGAAAGAGAAGATGAATATTTTTTAAGACAATCTTTGAATAGCTCTTTGCGTAGTCCCGTTAAATATAATACAAGTTACTCGAATTCGAATCGTAGTACACCAAGTTCATTTGCTTTAGAAACGAAAAGTTGTAGCTTACCACGTGGCAGAGACTTAAGCTATATAATTAATCAGCCCACATATGCAGCTGCTCCATTTATTAGAGGCGCGCAGGAGAGACGAACAGATTCATTCATCATCAGTCGCACTTCTAATCCAGATCATGATATTGTTTATAGACATCCAGAAAAAAATATTTTTAGAATATCGCCTTTGATTACTCACCAGACGCCAATTATTCAACGGGGGTCCTTAACCCAGGAACTTCGACACGTGAACCAACAGACGAAACGTGTTAGTTTCGAGGAGAATTTTTCGACGACCAACGACAATATATCGAATCCTGTAAAAAACGCTAAATATTTAAACGAAATTAAACAGTCTAAACAGTATAACCATCGAATAGTGAATTTGAAAGTAAGTGATAGTTTACAAGGAACACCAAGAGACCCACCATTGCCTCCGGTTCGGACATCAAGTGTAAGCAGTGCCGGGAAAAGTTACAGAGTGGTGAACAATAAAAGACTAGCGCATTTAACCGCCGCAGGTTTTTCAGTGTGCTCCGAGTCTGAAAGCGGATCAGAAGCTGGCGAAATACAGAAGATATTGCAGACCAACGTTAATAAAGGTGAGCTGCTTCTTACATTTATATTAGTTATAATATATACCCAATGATTATTTTTATGACATGTCGCGTTATATTAATTTTTATTAGCTTGGCTCTGGGTAAAATATGTGCAATTTTTTTTATAATTTTCCGCTATCTTCGATTTCGCCATTTAAAATCTAATTAATAAATAATAAGTGGCATTGTTTTGAACGAAATTCCTTAGTTATATCTTGTCATTTTTCCTTTTACAGCATATAAGAATCTGCGATTTACATAGAGCCGTTTAAAATACTTGCTGGAACACTGTTTATGTTTTTGAGTCTAGTTTTTATAGCTCTGAAACTTCATGACATATTCAAAATTTGACTTAAATGGTACTTTCTTTAAGAGTAATAATAATTTTGTCTCGTATTAAATTTTAGAGGTGGGATTAAGGTTATTAATGTCGTCTAAACATTATCGACGTACGTAGTAACCCCGGATACAGCCATTTCTTAAGCGCGATTACTATAGTAGTCAACAACTGTGCGTTTATTTATAAGTTTCCGTGCGCCATAGAGAACGATAACCAGACGTCAATTTAAATCGCTAGTGAAGTTAAACTTTGTAGAAGACTATTATTATATTATTATACGGCTTAAGTAGTCGGATTTGCCACTAATTTATGTCTCGTAATTCCCTCTGCGACGATGTCCAATCAAACGAGACAAATGAGTAATAACCAGTCCGTTGATCTGTTGATCTATAAGACTTTTTATGGAAATATGTATAATATGTTCATTTTTATTAGAAATGTCTCTCATTATTTCTGTGATAATATCGTACAGTATTGCA
Organism: Microceris miodesmiata; assembly: GCA_018245735.1. NCBI lineage: Eukaryota > Metazoa > Arthropoda > Insecta > Lepidoptera > Hesperiidae > Microceris > Microceris miodesmiata. Next base: position 3,815 of record DWEC01000088.1, read on the forward strand.
CAGTATCGACTAGCTTGCGCTTTAGTTTTCAGCATTCCACTTCCTGGGGGCTTCAAATCCTTGCCACGTATCTCTGACTTAACGAAGTTATTTGCGTTTCAAACAATACTGGTACATTTCGGCGGGTGAGTTAAATCGATCATATAGATTCTGGACACGGCATGCACTAGATATTTTCCTCTATTCCACTGCTTCATGGTAAAAAAAGTAGGCCCTTTCTTGCGCAACAAAAAATTTCAATGTATAGTCACAGTTACGCTGATGCATTTTTGCCTGAAATGAGAAATATTGTCCTATGTTGAAATTACGATTTTTGTTTTTATTTTTTTTAGTTTCCTTCTAGTGTCCTAGTGTTTTAGTTTCCTAGTTAGTAGTACCTTACTTCGTTATATAATACTTCATATTATTACATTCAGCAAGAGCCGAATGCTTAAGATGTCAAAATATCACAAGATAGGATTAATTGGTATTTGAAACATTTCGACCGACTTGGGAATTTCGGAATTAGTAACATTGGCATGAAGCCAAGACGAATACGTAGGTACCGTTTGTAGCACCGTAGTTAGATTACGCAAAACATATAGGCATGGAACACGATTGACAAAAGAGCAAGGGATCAATTTGTCACAATTATGTAAACTGATGTTTACCACAACCCACAACTGTTTTTATTGTCTGAAAAATCAATTTAGTCACAAAATTTTGTTTTCTTCAGTTCTAAGCTATATAATATATCTACATAATGATATGAGTTACAATTAATACGTTCTTAATAAAACGTTTTAACACCTATAGTAAACTATAATAGTTAAACCATTCCGTAGGCAAAACTTGTATATATTGAGAAATCAATAAATTTAAACGTAACATCACGCTTTTAATCCCGGCAACGGTCGGCCGACGAGTGTAGTACAATACCTCGTTTCACCAGTTACGCTTAAATCAAAAATTTAAACGTAACATCACGCTTTTAATCCCGGCAACGGTAGGCAGACGAGTGTAGTACAATACCTCGATTCACCAGTTACGCTTACGTCCAATAGAAAACGTGGTAAACCTATTACCATACACCGGACATAGATTCAGATTTTGAATCACTATTAGAAATACTAAATTAGAAAAATCCAATAGTAGGTACCCGGCCCGGGATTTGAATCCAGGACCTCCCAATCGGTAGTCGTGCTTGCGACTACTCGACTTGATTGAGGCAGCCGTAGTCAGTAAATTTCTCAACCAGAATTATAATCCATGTTCGTTACACCGTTACTCCGTGAACTGGGCAATCTGCTCACTGGATGCGGCTCGTCGGGGATAAAGTGCGCGGAAGTTAAAACGGCCATTTTATCAATACTTGCGCCGCTGCTGGTATCTCGAACTTCAGTTCTTTACACCTTCTGATACATTATAAACTAGAAGATAAACCGAAACTAACTCACACCTGATTGTAATGCAACATTGTTTTATCAAACAACTTATATCTTCGGTAGTCTGCTGCATCTAGTCAAAATTATATTTGAAATGATTAAGTATAACGTTAATTGTGTAGGTATGTACATAATTATGCCCTCGAAGCTTACTGTTATTTCATGCGGGGTGAATACTCTCATAACCCCCAAATTCATTATTTCGTATAATTCTCTCTTAAATTTTTTTAACTCACTCGATTAGCAGTTGCGAGCGCGACTGCTGATGACGAGGACTTAGTTTTGATTCCCGATTCAGATACTGTAGCCCTTTTGTTACTTGAAATTCCTAATAATAGCTCGGAGTCTGGTTTTCTGGTCGGGGTAGAACAGGCTCACCTCCTATTCCACGGTGGGATATATAACATCACAGATGAACTGTGGGAGTGTACCTACTACTCCTCTGCCTACATCATCGGCGTGATGTTATAATAATAATAATAATAATTACTATCATCGTTATAATAGTAAATATAAAATATATAGAGGATTTAAAAGCGATAATGGATTTTCGTTTCATAGAAAATATAGATTTAACTACATAGTTAAAAATACATAGGTTAAACCTATCGTTGTATGGAAAAAGCGCCATCTCTTATCGTATAATGAAATATTGACTGTAATAAAAGAGATGGCGTTGGGTGCACGATATTTACCTTAATATTAATAATTCTTAAACATTATATAAATGAACCTACAGCAAATATGTGTCAACTTCAACAGATCGTGGCGCTTGTTTCTAATTAAACACATAAGCCTGAGTAGTGCGAATAATAGTTGACGGATCTAAAAGGTTAAGGACTTATACATTTTTTATAAGATTGTTCCGTGGTTCTAAATCTATCCTCTCCTACTGAGTTGCAGTGTATATATTAAACCAAGTGGTATTCGATTATTGATAATTAGTTTCCCCAGCAATATATATTATATAAGAAAAGATATCAAGTGTAAAAAACTACATAAACCTGCCATAACTTAAATCTGCCAACTTCTACTAGGGCATCGTGGCTGACTATGGCTCTATTCATCTGAGAAAACACCAGTGTTAAAATAGTGGAATAATAAAAGTGTAGAAAAAAAACTTATAATTTGTGCAATTAATTGGTGGCGGATCACTAAGCACTTCGTACGAATCTAATGTAGCAGGAATGTATGTACTGAACCAATGCTCTTTAATAACTAATATCTATAGTTCCCCAATGTACAAACTTAAGCATATATGTATTTAAGTCCTTCTAGGGTAGGCAACACGAATATGAATTTACAATGAGACGCGTTGTGAGGGCGCACCTACATAGAAAATCAAGATCCTGTAGAGCTCAAAGTCAAATACAGCGTTTACTTATTGACTTCATCAAACTGTTCTAAATAATTAGTATGCATTCACTGGCGATTTCTAAACTTCATCTATTTGGTATCGGAAGTTTTGGACGTAGAATTTTTGGCTCCCTTTTTCCTTATCTTAATTTGTTTTCTGCTGTTACTGGTTTGATTAGTTTCTATATTATATCCCTGATCCCGATAACCATCAGGAAATGTAAAGAAATATGAAGAATGAAAATTTTATTGAACAGCGGCAGTAAATATTTATAAGGATGTAGAGTTATTGGATTTCACGGTAGAGCACACAACTTGCATCCATCTCGGACGCCAGTTTCCATTATGTATCGGAAGTACTTCGTATAGGAACTGTTTCCTACAATTTGAACGAAGGTTTTCATACATGCTGGAACATTTGAGCCACTGCAACTGGCAGTATCAAACTACTGTAAAATTAAGTAGGCGATCCGCGTTATATGGTTAATGTTAAAATGAAATTTCGCTTTTATTTTATAAATACTAGGTTTGATTAATTGGCAAAATTATTTTTGGGTTCTCAACAACTTTTCCATAACATAAATAAGAACCTACCATTAAAGCAGACAATCAGACTAATATTGAGGAGAGTTCTAAAATTTCAAAAAATAGCGTAAATTGTTTAACTATTCATTATGAAAAGGGCAAAGAGCGAAATATTAGAAAATTTCACAAATTGCTCAATACACATTTTTGGGTAGTGGAGGCTATGGCCGTGCTTTATCATAAACGTAAACATTACATTACACCTGTAATCCTCGAAGGGGTAGGCTGGGCGGTGAAGTACTCGTACATGCCCACATTTCACCAGTTACGTTTAAGTTCCATGGAATAGGTGCTGAGTCTAATTGCCATACATCGGACACAGATCCAGACTCCGAGTCACTACTAGAAATTCTAAATGAGAAAAATCCAATGGTACTCGACCCGGGATTTGAACCCAGGACCTCCCGATCTACAGTCGCGCTTGCAATCACTCGGCCAACGAGGCAGTCAGTGCTTTATACATATTTACAGTCGATAAATCTAGATGGATGAATTCTTTATAGCTTAACCTTTTTTGTACTCTATTTTCTAGCTTTTCTTTACATATGCGTATTAGCACTGGGTTATCATACATCTCTTTCAGGGGCATATATTTTCATATTCAATAAGGCTGAGTGAAAGGGATTATAACTGTGATTAAAAGATTTATTTTATTCTGAACCTTCAAACACCAGGAAGACAAACTTTTTCAATGTGCCTGTTAGACAACGCTTACTACAAGGAGCCCAACACGATAAAACATTAATAACAAATTAATTAAGTAATTAAACATATTCATAATGATTTACATGATTAATGATATAGTATTGTCCGAAGTAAATCTTTCGCTCAGAAACGGGAACAAATAGCTTTATGAATTTTAATATGAATTGCTGGGAGGCACCGATCTGGCCTCGTACAATGAGATATACATTATAAAGCCTAGCTCTCGAACTGAAAACAATATTTCATTTTATATAAAAATAGGAAAAGAAACATAGTTGCGCTGTATTTTGCCGTAGACCTTTAGACACACTTTGTTACACTTTCAAAAGAGACTATCTTTTGATTTACTACTACATTAAAAAAATCTGATTTCTCCTTAACCTTTGGATAGATGCTTAAAGCTTAAGGCATTTTGTAAATTCGATTCCTTTCGAATTTTATATACTGAACACGTCTCGGTTTTATTTTTTACATTGAAAAATTAAAATAACATTGGTTTCAAAGAGGTCCTTGTTATAAACAAAACTTGTTTACCATGTATCATGTCGGTAAATATAATTAATTCCGCTAAATATATTGTAATAAAGTATAAAATACTTCACATATTCAATGTATATACTAAAATATAAACAACAATTTCTACATACTTTAAGTGGTAAAAAAAAAATAATGTTATAATTGTTGTAAAAATGACTGTGTCGTATTTCAATTGTTTGCATAAAATACTGTCTTTCATCCATGTAGTCTTATTATTTATAATGTTTGCATGTATGTAATTAACATATAAAATGAAGTTCAATTGAGAATTATAATATTTTAAAATATTATTTCACTTCATGAAAGATATGCTTCTTTGCACAAAACAATTGAGTGTTTTACGAGCATTTTTTAAAGAAGTAAAGGTTTTGAAAGAAAAGAACATTCCACGGAGCATTTAAAAGAAGTAGTAATTACAGAGGAACATTTAAGTGTCTATCGAAGAACGAGTAAATAATCCCCGTTTTGGTAGGAGGCCAAGACACATTGAGATCTTTTTGTACGTTTTAACGATACCAGTAACATGGGCTTCGAGGTTTCTGTGTCTGCACTACGTGATCTCTTGTTACTGGGCTCGTGTAATATCCTGTTGTGTTCCATGGGCGAAGGAAGCCTTAATACACAACGTTACGGTTTTGTACAGTTCTATGAAACATATTCACAATGAGATGAGTTCCAGCCTATTGTGCACTTACCTTTGCTGATTACCTGTGATGTTGCAGTTATTAAGCTTGAAAACATTGTGTGATTTTTATGAGCAATGTTGCAACATTAGCGGTCATCATATTAAAAGCAGGCACAGATATGGGGTTTTAACATTAGCTATAATATTCAGTTTGATGAGAATTTAAATTAAGGAAGACTTAGAACTTATTGTTACGTGGGAAGCCTTCTGCCCATCCGTGGACGATTGGGGTTGAAGCTAAATTAAGTACTTGCGTTATGACTTAAGTACTTAAGTTATGATGGCAATTCATGAACAGTTTTTGTAATAGTGATTAGGTGGTTAGAAATACGATATTTCCTATAATATTGAGAACTTTTATTTGATTATGGATCATCATAAAGCTAACTGCACGAATAGAGATTCTACGACACATCTAGTTAAACACAGACAACGAGAGTTCTCAATAGTCCTCTGTAATAATGTTAAGATCTACTTACTTACTCGTGCACTAAGAAAACACGATATTCTTTGTATTTTCCGTTTGCGTTCTTTAATTCTGAGTATAGATTGACAAAGATTTTATAAGTAATACTAAATATCATCTCGAATGTTGAATGGACTAATAACTTAGAAATAACTCAAATCGTGCTAGAAGATAAAATAATAATATCTAATATTCGACTCATTATAATTCCACTGTTGGAATATGGGTCTACCTTCATATTGAAAGAGTTTAGGCCATAGTCTGCTACGCTGGCCAAGTGCTGGTTGGCAGACTTCACAAACCTAAGATTTTTTTAAATTCTAAAGTGTGTAGGTGTCTTCACGATGTTTTCATTCACCATTAGCAAGTGATATTTAAATTTAAAACGCACTTTTTGTAAAGATGTGCGCGCCACGGACTTGAACCCGGCACCACCTGAGTGAAGGGCTGAATTCTTAACCAGTGATGTGATGCACATATACAATAGCTGGCTGAAATGTGATTTTTAACATAGGTCGCCTTGAAATTTATAATTTTATAATGTGTACAGAAGACGTAACGTATGTGTAAGTATGCGAGGCACTAGTAGAGATGGTTTCTAGTTGAAAAGATTAAACAAACACAAAAAAACTTCCGCTAACTGCCTCGTTGGTCGAATAGTTGCCAGCGCAACTGCCGAACGGGAGGTCCTGGGTTCAAATTCTGGGTCGGGTACTATTGGATTTTTTAATTTAAACTTTCTGGTAGGGATTCGGAGTCTGGATTTGTGCCCGGTGTATGGCATGGCAATAAGCATACCACCTATTCAACTTAAACGTAACTGGTGAACTCTGTGAGTGTACTACACTTTTCTGCCTACCCCTTCGTGCCTTACAGGCGTGATATTACGATATTACAAAATGTCATTACTTTATTTACTTCGAAAATAATTGAATATTGTCCCCAATATGTATAAACCGACCTTACTAAATTGGAACTTCCGACTGTATATGTAAGAATACACAACAGTAATTAACATTCGGGCGCACAATAGACGAATCTCCGTCTCTTCTCAATGTTTGGATAGGGCTGTCGTCCGACTTTAGCACATAAGGGATTTTGAATATCTTTGTTAGCGCCACAATCGTTTTCATACAAAAATAAACTCGTTAATAACACGGACAAACTGCCGATTTTGTCTGAAACCACGTCATGTTTGCATTTATATGGATTTGGGTGCCTTTAAACGATTTCCTGTATTGTTTACAAACATGCTTTATTATGCAATGTACATAGGTACTTATTTTTAGAATAATGATCTAATCTATAACATTGAGGTATTAATGAATTAATACTTAAATGGCTAAGTAGAATATAACAAAGAATATGTCCAATAAAACATTTCTTAATGTCTATATTAAGGGGAAGACACATAGTCCTTGTGTTATTTAATAAAGTATTACTAAGTCTGATTCACTACAAACATCATTATCGTCATCACCATCATTATCATCAGCCTATTGCCTTCCACTTCTGGACATAAGGCTCTCCCATAGTACGCCACTGATCTCAATCATCAGCCCTTCGAATCGAACCGCTGCCGACCACTTTGCGTATATCGTCACTCCACCTAGCTAGTGGGTGTCCTACGCTACGTTTACCAAGATACAGTTTCCACTCCAGAACACGTCTACTTCAACGGCTATCGGTTCCACGACAAATGCGACCAGCCCACTGCTACTTCAGTTTGCTATTCCTTCGGGCTACGTCGACAACTTTAGTTCTCTGTCGAATCACCAAACAAACATGTAAAGCAAAATATTAAAGAAATAAAAGAGTTCTGTAACTATAATTAATTTCAGCGTCATCAAACAATTCACCATACTCCTATAGGATTCGGGTTTTTCCCGCATTACAGTATAATTAAAAATAAATTTTAATTTACATTATGTATTCACATAACGTAAAATTCTTAAGGGCCCGAAGGTATCTTCTCGGTGTTTTCCATCTCCGTTTTGTGCTTAGTCATAAACATGTATCCGTCCGTCTCCTTTATATAGTTATAGAAGTCAAATGGTTTTATTGTCAACCCTATACTCCGAGGATAATTTAACTTCCTAGGCTTATTGTCTTTGTGCGAAGCGTACGGTCGTCAGGGGGCCAGAGTTTTGTTTACAATAAGGTTTGGTATTACCTATGTAATTACTGCTGAATATCCGAGTTACCTTGTCTATAATATTCAGCGCATCACAATTTCATAATAAGGCACTTAAACGAGTAAAATCCTCGGGAAGGTAGGAGGCGGGTATTAAAATAGGTTCTGCACGTATTCGGTCTTTTAAATATACAGGATGTTCGACAGAACGTTGAACATACGTTAATGGTGGGTAGCGGGGTTGGCCTGCCACTTAACCGACGTAAAAAAAATTATTGTAGGTCCCAAGATTGTTTTTTTATGATTTTTTTAATATTTCGGAATTTTATCATTTACATACACTTAAACTACTTAAAAAAAATTATGAACGTATCTAGAGAACCTTTTTATTATTAGAATTTTAACATTTTCTAGTTCTTTTTTTAATTATTATTTGTTGCAAGTTGAACCCTGAAACATAAAAGTACAGGTTAAATAAAATTAAAAGCTCAAGTTTACGCTGCATTAAAAAAAATGGAAATTGGTAGGCGTCTTCTGATTTTTTATAAACATCTCTAAGGTATAAGCTTTCTAACCGTATGTAAATTGTTTTGATATCTTTTTCGTAACTAAAGATATTAGCTGTTATTTACCTAGCCGAACCATATCAACGAAGTTCCACTAATGTGGAAAGTTAATTGTTTTACGAAACTTATCAATACAAACGTTAAGATAATGAAACGATCGATTGAATACTGAATAATTTATTTAGTTCATTTGCTCAAATTGACGTTTACCGTTGGTTATGCAAGCTCTGCATCGCTTTCCTATTTCTATCGTGCTTATTCTTTGTCGCATCTCCTATTTCACTTTTGCGAAAGCAGCATCAATTCGAGTAATTAATTCTTCTCGACTGTTGACTTCTGTTCCGTACACCGAATCTTTGGCTCTTCCCCAGACGTAAAAATCAATAGGGGTGAGGTCTGCCGATCGCCGTGACCAGGGATTTGGGCCACCGCGACCAATCCAAGAATTAGTAAGCGATAGTTTACATCACTGGGCACCTAAAGATCAAAACCCACGCATGACAAGGCAACAGAGTTTTCAAAGACGATTTGATGTCAATGTTTGGGCAGGAGTAATCGGCAATATATTCATTGGCCCATTTTATTTACGCGACAATATCAATGGATACAATTATTTAGAATTTTTAATTAATGATTTGCCCTCATTAACAGAAGAAGTATTCGAGGAAGATGCTTGTATTACTCGTATTTATGAACACGATGGCTGTCCAGCTCATAACAGCTCCGATATAAGGTAATTCTTGGACTTTGTTTCTTACACTTACTTACACTTACTTTAACCTGCAACAAATAATAATTTAAAAAAGTTAAGTTGTTAGTTTAAAAGTTAAGTTGGTAGTTAAGTTGTAACTAGAAAATGTTAAGATTTTAATAACAAAAAGGTTTTCTAGGTATGTTCATAATTTTTTTTAAAGTGGTTTAAATGTATGACAATGATAAAATTCCGAAATATTAAACAATCATAAAAAAACTATCTTTGTACCTAGATTTTTTTTGCATCGGTTAAGTAGCAGACCAACCCCGCTACCACCCATTAACGTATGTTCAATTAAGCCGAACCCCCTATATGTACATGTGCAAAAAATATATTTCATGTTTGTTTACAATATATTGTAAATGAAGCTATTTTAAATATGAGACCAAATGACCCAAAAATATTTGATAAATATTTATTTAAAAAAATTGTCATATTATTATCATACACCAACGAAACTGCTGATTTATTATAGCATATTGTGTCAGTGCTATGTATTATGCTTTGTACCAGTGTCTACCAAAAGGATTAAACTTGAATAAAAAAAACTGGAGTTTTATCTAAGATTCATTTAAAACGTTGTAAATCGATCTAAGGTATAATTATGAATGTAATACTCGAATGTTTATAAATAGTATATACATGCATACATAGTATGAAATGCTATATAGGTATATGGATGCTAAAATGACTAACAATTATTATTCTATAGAAGTTCTCTCAATGTTATGGGTGTATATCCATTAATTACGGTAGAGAACCAATAATAAATCTGTTATACATTTGACACAGGTATGCTGCACAAAGGCATATCTTGGAAACTGTAAAAAAAGTTCCTGTTTAAGTTTTTTACGTGTTTGTTAAGTAATTATCCCATTATCAAAGCGTGGTCAAGGCCAACAGGTTGTATAGTAGATAATTATTTTAATGACGTGACAAAACAGGGCTCTCCGGAAATAGCTGCAGATCTGGAGCGAAATTTAAAAGCACTTTTGGCGCTGGTGCAAATCTATAGCTCGACTAGAAAGGGTATTAAGTGTGAAGCAATTTAAAGAAAATGCTTTTTCTGATTCTTGTTGTTCTAAACAAACTTTTTATCACAATAATTATAAAACGCAGTTCGTTTTTTTTTTTACTTTTACGCCTTAATTTTCCTGTGCCTATCCCGGTAGTGGAGAGTAGTGCACCCATACTATTCATTTATTATACATTTAAGTTATACGTCCCGGACACGGGCACAAATCAGACTCCCAGCTGCTATTAGGAAATATATGTTAGAAAAACTGATAATACCTGCCCCGAAGATCGAAATCAGTACCCCCTGATCAACAGCATAAGTCAGATCACAACTTATGCATATAAAATTCTGACTTAGCGAATCAACCTTGCTTTTATAAATCTTGTACTTACTTTACTTATTTGCTTCGGCGTCACAGCCCATTGTGGGTTTTGGTCTCTACAACTATTTGGGTGCATTTCGTCTTCTCTCTAAATTGCTACCACCAAGATTTTTCCGTTTTTACAAAGTATTTTTGGGCTACATCGTTTCAACACTTTCTTATTCTTCTGTTAGGTTTTTTTGTTATGGTATGCAAACTGTAAAACATTTCACGGCTCCATTGTCGTCCATTCCTTCGAGGTACTTCAGATATATTGTATATATCCATCGCTGCAACTTGAAGCATTCTACATTAGTTTCATAGACAGTAGAATTGGTCATAAATATTTACCACGTGGTTACCTGCTTAATTGAGTGCTTGTTAATTTTTTTGATATTACGTCCAGTACTTTATCTTTATATGAACACTTTTATTAAGTTTTTCAAAATTACGAGATTCGCATATATGTACATGTTATTTTGGCAACTGATAGGATAAGACCATAAGAGAGGAAACCGTGGTCTATTAATTTATAGTCATACCTAACATACCATTGTAAGATAATCTTAAATAAAGTACGTTACAATACGATAATATTAAATAAAATTTGTTGTTAATAACAATTATGTTTGCGTTTCAAGTTGAATTTTATTGTTACAAAGTGTAATTTCGTCGATACATTATATGTTTATACAGTAACAAATAAAAAAATAGTAATAGTGAATTTAAGTTATGTCTAAAGAAAAAAGGTTATTATTATTGTTATACGGCCATTTTGTATTAGAGGATTTAAAAGAGACCCATTGCGCACAGCTACATTTTCTCATTGATGTTTTATAAAGCACATGGGAATATTTTATGTAAATTTATACAGAATTAAAATGAAGCTATTCCGTATTCAAAGAGGGAAAGCTTTAGTCGTACATATAACATTAGCTACAGCTCGAATATATTCAACCCTCTACATACTTCACCCTGACGACTAAAGGTTGTGCGTGCTCAAATGACTTTCTTACAGTTTTTTCGTGTCTACTATACGAGATTTGATAGTGTGGCTACGAATTTGTGTGACTGTCTAAAATATTGTCTTGTTCCAAGGGAAAATTATGTGAAATATCATGTTTATTTCTCTGTACGAAAAATATTAACGTTAACTACAATCAAGTAAACATGTGTTAACGATTAAATAGGATAAAAGTATGATAGAAATTCTCATTTATTTTGAAACGTGCAATTTTATTACTGTATTGGATACACTCGACTGTCATAAGTGGCTGACATTTTCCTATTTTTGTATTTTTTCGTATTCAATAAATATCCTAAAGACTGTATAGATTATAGCCACCAGACTTTCTTTTAAGTCGATAAAATTAACAATGTTGTGTACATGTGGTTATTACAAGAATACCTTGCGTACCAATGTGTGAAGAACGCATGGTGTACTGAAAAATGAAAATGTATAAAACACATGAAGTAAGGACCAAATTTAAGAGAATTTCGTAGCCCCACTTCATAACCCCGCGTCAATAAACTTTACTGGAACTAAGTCCATAAATAGTATGTACGAACGTAGCCGTACACCTACAGTTTACTCGTAGCGGAGGTGGTATGACGTCGGCGCGCGTCGCGACGTCGAAGTTGTGACCTCGGCGGCACTTCTACTGTGCGAAAAACGCCGCTGCGGTCGAGGACAGTTCAGTTTTCATAACATTCGGCGCAATATTCAGTCTGCATTATGAACGAGATCTGTACGCTTATGTTGAAAACATCACTGTATGATGTCACTGGTAAATGTTTAGTAATTTCGTATTAAGATAACCCTAGGATTAACATATTTTTTTATTATAGAATTAGAAATTATTTTTTCTTGTCTTTGGTAAGTGTCATACGAACTTATTGCTTTTACTAAAAATAGATCCAAACACTAAGTCTTAGTGTCGAGAAAATTATGATTGTGGTTATATTTTTCAATAATAAATGATTTAATGTTATTTAAAACAGATGAATGCATGTTATTATGGTGCGTACCAGATGTGCTAAAGCTTAGTTGTTGTAGTGTTGCAATTTGTCAAATTAAATCATTTTCATTTAAATGCCAAACAGAATACTGTAAAGTGTTAATTCAAAGGAACGTACGAGTACACGACTATAAATTATGTGAGTACAGAGCGAAGGGTTAAAAGTCGGGGGTCTAAATAATAACACATTTAATATACAGTGTTACGGTACAGAATCGCGTGTCGTACGATTCACGAGAGCGGCGTTTGAACCAGGCCAATATAAAGTTTGAATGAAATATCTCCCGTGGGCCGCGACGGGAGGAGGGTGGGTCAGTGGTGTGGGGAGCACGTTGGAATTATACCGCCAGCGCTTACCGCACGGCGCATGTCGTATTGTTGTAGTCGTAACCTCGTGCCGACCTTACACCGTTAAAGGACTGTGCCACCCCTGTACAGATAAAACTCGAACTTCACATTGTACACTATTATTATGAACACAATATTTATGCCCATTGATTGATTGTAATTGCTCTCACTAATTACTCCGAATGTTTTCTTTTATACGACCAAGACGCGAGCACAATTAGTTTGAGAAATAGTTTTTATTTTCGTTATAAATCATTGTTATTAACAATTAGTATTTATACTAAAATACCTGTAACCACACTAAATGAATTATGAAAACATAAATTATGCTAACAATTAGATGTCTATCTGATCGGGAATCCGATCGTAGCGTAGTGCCCATTGTGCCAAGGGAGTTCACTTGTTTCACAAAATAAATATGAATTTTATATTAATGTAAAACAGTGAAGTTAAAACCATTAAGATGAATTGTCGTAATTTCTATGTGACTTGTTAAAATGAAAACACATTTTGTGGACGAGAAAAATATTTTATGATCAGTTTAGCAACATACGGTTGTGTAGTGTCGTGGTGAGGGAGGGGAGCCTCAACAGTCAGACGCTGTACGCCAGACGTTGGCAACGGGGTGGCGCGCGCGGGGTGCAGTGTACGCGGCGCAGCGCGTAATGAACTTTATCCTTGCATTCTGAGTCTCATTCATCGTAAGCAAGGTTAAACCTTGCTTCTTAATGTCATTACATTATCTTTGGCTCTTTACTTCAGTTATCAATTCTGTTTATTTCACTGTGGAATTCTTGTCTCTCCACTATTACCATTTTTTTTGCTAAGACATAATTTAGGCTAAGACAGAATAGGTGGTGAACCTATTGCCATACTAGAAATTCTAAATTAGAAAAATCCAACAGTACTCGACCCGGAATTTGAACCCAAAACCCACTCGGCTGTCGCGCTTGGAACCACTCGCCCAACGAGGCAGTCAACTTTAATTTATTTTTTACTATTGTATTTTTCTTGCGTTATTTTTGTTTATATTTGTTTAAAATAATTGATGTAGAGTCGAGTAAAAATTATAAACTCGAAGTACGCACCGGCATTTTTTTAGACAGTTGCAACATAGCGCTTTTATTAAAAATAACTTTCCCCATAGATCATTGTCGCCGTTTAGTCGCCGGTAGTTTACAATCTAGAGTTTATAATCTTCCATGGCTAGTGTGAAATGTTGTCTGTAGGTACAGGTCCCGCCCTACGACCCGTTCAAATAAAAGAACTACGGGATTGGTGCGTTTAATTTTTCAAATATTATCTTAAATCGTCACGTTTATTTAATAGGTGGTGCAGGAAAATTGGTTCGTATAAAAATATAGGCAACGCGAAAACATATATTAACAGGTGAAGTAAAAATTTTTTATTTCTTTTTTATACGAAAATATTGTCAACGGAGGAGTATGAAACACAGTTAAAGTTTACATATATCGAAAAAGGCCGGAGAAAGCTAATATTTTTATCTAATAATGCATTTTAAATACATTAACCGATTCCGTGCGGATGGCACCACAGTGGTGCCATGGATCGACTGCCATCATTGAGCGCCGCATTGAATCGGTTAAATTAACCACAAAACGCAACGCACACTATTGCACCCATTAATAGATACACTGTGTACAGACGTGAATCGACGTATGACGACGACGAATGAACTACCGTGTTAACAGTATAGTCATTTCGATTTGTTTTTATGTATTTGCCTCAATGATTCTATAAATAGTTTTACTACCATTACTAAGCTATACTAAGGTTTTTGTCTTTTTGATGTCTTTATAGACTTTGTACCAAGAATATTCAGCTTTCATATAAACACGAGTATTTCGTATAAGCAATATTAGATGATTTTTCTGTAGAAATAAGTTGATTGCTATTCAAAATCTGCAACTTTTAATTGCTATATCGTTTTTAGATATTTCGAAGGCAAGGAGTTTTTGGTGTAAGTCGACAACAGCCCAATAAATGAAGTTTCAGTACATAATGAACCACGGCAACAATTAAGGATCAATTCCGTGCAGTAATAACATGAAGCGTGAATGTAAGCAAGCCACACAATTAATTAGGGAGCTGTGCTCATAGGGTGTGCGAGAGTGCATGCACATCGTCGCTTTCCATTAACACTTTATCGATTTGTCTCCATTAGTTTGTCACCTTTGACGGTGCTACGGTGTTA
Organism: Microceris miodesmiata; assembly: GCA_018245735.1. Lineage (NCBI taxonomy): Eukaryota > Metazoa > Arthropoda > Insecta > Lepidoptera > Hesperiidae > Microceris > Microceris miodesmiata. Next base: position 18,987 of record DWEC01000088.1, read on the forward strand.
TTTTTTATTAGTAGACTATATTATTATGCGAAATTTATTTCAAGTTAATATAACATTTGGTTTTAAATAAATTAATCACATAGCCTCGACATGGTAGGGAAAAGATCTACTTCGGTTTATCAGCGATATGGTTAATGAAATTCGATCGTATTGAGGTTGCGAGTGTGGATCTTTCATCGTTATAATTAATACATAGGCATTTAATTAGTTGCGGTTATCTTGTATGATATCAGGTTAATACCGGGTGAAGGGAGGAATTCTACATGCTGCATAGTGCACACATATGTACGGTACAATAAATTCAGTGAACGCAACCCCTGACACATTGTGTCGGTCAACAAGTGAATCGCTAATTCGGTTGTAGGGTTAGGTTAAACTACCTCGTTGCTACATTGTGATTCAGGTTAAGTACTAAGTATTTAGGAGAAATAAAAGGATAATGAATTGTGTTGCCTCTTGAAACACTGTCTTTTTAAAATGCGTAATTACTTAATAATTATGTCGACCCATTATAATTCCACTGTCAGAATATAGATCTCCTCTCAAATTGAGAGGGTTAAGGCCATAGCCTGCCACGCTGGCCAATTGCGGGTTGGCAGACTTCACACATCTTAGATTTTTTTTAATTCTAAGACGTGTAGGTTTCTTCACGAAGTTTTCCTTCACTGTTAGCAAGTGATAATTAAATTTAAAGCGCACTTGTGTAAAGAGGTGCGCGCCATGTATTTGAACCTAGCACCCCCGGAGTGAGGGGCTAAATTCTTAAACACTAGACTATCACTGCTTACTTTAACTGATTACTTTATAGATGTATTTATAATATTCGCCACGATCTCCACGACTTTTTACTGGTAACAATAAAAATATATTTATCAGACTAATTGGTTGGAAATTTATGTTTCACAGACTGATTTTTAGGGACTTCGATTCTTTGTAGTAGTTGTTTGTATAATTTTCAACAGTGTAGGTATTATTAAACTGTTAAAACAGATATGGAAGTTTCTTCGCTGTTTCCAGTGTAGTGAGCTTATTATTACTCAATGAACAATTTTATTCACAATCGGAGGCTTATGGCTAGAAAATGTATTACTATTAGAATGATTTAAAACCTTATGTTATCTGCCTGATATGTAATTACAATTACAGATATATTAAATCGTAAATTGGCTCCTCCGACGCTTATAACAGACAACGAGGCAGCGCAGTAAAATTGCCTGGGGTAATGCGTAACGCTGAACAATTTGAAAAGAATCCATAAACGTCCAATTAAGTTGTTAATGTAAATTAATACATCAAAAGTTAGCCGTTTTATTTGAGTACAGTAGGAACAACTTTTGCACTTTTCAAATGTCATGACATTCGAACTAAAATTATGGTAAATCAAATATTTGTTTACCTCGACATTAACTAAATAAATACAGGCTTAACCTGTTTCATTATATAGGTCCCTTTTCCAATTTCGAATAGGTTTATTTTATGAGTATTTTATGGAGCATAAAGGTCGTCTTGAAATTGGCGTTCATATTTGAAGATCGAGATAAATACAGAAGAAGCAAGTCAGGTCTGGTAGGATTTATTTGGTACTAGATGTTCCTTGCCTACCACGAAAGGGACCTGGAAAGAACAAATAATAATAAAGAGATACTTACAGAGCCATGACGCTAGTTCGTCATCTATGACGACGGTGGAATTGTGTTCTTTTCTTATCTGTGGGATGAACATCGTAGGGGCTCCGCTACAAAGCCCCACTACAAATGTGACAGTCCACACACTACTGCTGATGTGCAGCTGTAACAAAATAATGATTCATCTCTGATTAGATTTTAAAAAGGATAAAAAAAGATTTTATGTTTTCGATTTTTGTCACGAATTCTTTTAGGATATATAAGAAAAATAAAGATAAATGAGGGACAGAACAAAGAAAGCTTGTTGTTTGGTTAACAATATAATGTATTGGTTAACAATATAATATATAACAATATAATGTATTAACATTTGGTTAACAATATACTGTAATCTATATATTTACTATTATTATTCTTTTGAGCCTTAAAAGTGGCATAATCATCATATACTATACTTTCATAATATATACAATCATAATATACTTTCCGAGAGCGGACATACAAATGAATTAGCTCCACGAGCGGAGACGGGGCAGGAGGCAGGGGTGCATACTGCTTAAAGATAATGATAATAAGAGCAGACAAAAAAGGGATATCACAATATAATTATGTATTGTTCTTATTAATAATATTTATTATTTAGGGAACCCGTTGAACCTAGGACAGTTTTTTAGATAAGTATATACTTTTTATTGTGATTTAACGTTCAGCACATGAGTCGTATTTACATGTTTTGAAAGGTCAATTATTTGAGTACTCACCACCAAAAATCAGAAATGTATATTTTATACTTACATATATTTTAAAAGTTAAAGAAAAATCATAATTAAGGTCAAGGTACAACATACCCTATGTAATTGCGCCTACGGTATTTGACCTTAGCATTTTTGTTAATAAATTCTAAGGTGTGTAGGTTTCCTCACGATATTTTCCTTCACCGTTAGCAAATAATATTTAAATTTAAAATGCCCTTTTGTAAATAGGTGCGCGCCATGGATTTCAACCCAGCACGCCCGGAGTTAGGGGCTCAACTCTTAACCACTAGGCTATCACTGCTTCTAAACTAAATTAAAACATTTACAAATATTGTTTGGTGTGAAGGCATGACGAAAATCTTTTCCCACCAAGCCACCAATATCACATATATTTAATGGTTTCCAAATGGTGATGGTTGTACCGAATACCATAAACAGTAGAATTTAGTATCGTGCAAGCCTAGTGGCCTAGGTACACATAGTAACAAGGTTCAACGGGTTCCCCTATATTACGTAAGTTTGTCGGAGATTGGCATTGTTGATACAACGAATCATCAACTCTTTTATTTTGATTTTTTTATGTAGTACACACAATAATATTAAAGTAATATATACACGATCGGTCATTCCATCGTTCCACTGTTAGACGCGGGTCATCTCTTAATGCTTGAAACGTTCGGTTGTAGTCTATAATCTGTACGTTGGATGCTACATCTAATAATGAAACAGCTCTCCATCGAATCGGGCTTGCAAATGTCCATATGCGACGGTGACCACTTATCATCAGGTAACCTGTCTGCCTGTTTCAATTCAGATTGCGGAATTCAAATTCAGATTCCATTTGTAAAAATAAATGTGTGGTCTTTAACAAATTCGGTGTATCTAACAGACACACCAGACATGAGGAAATGGCTAGCGTCGCTCAGACGTGGTTGTCAATGCTATCATTAATGAACTGTCGGTTTTTAAAATTAATTGTTTCTCGCTTTTTTTGAAAAGCTTCAGGTCACAGTGCTCCGGGAATGCCTCAGAAGGAAGCCCATTCCACCTTTTACACTTGCATGGTAGAAATGCCTGAGGAGCTGAAATTGGGTTCGTGAACCAACTATGAT
>DWEC01000089.1:0-22416 GCA_018245735.1 Microceris miodesmiata
GCAATTTGGGGCAGAATATTTTTAGTCAATTATAAACTAGAAAGATGTATGTTTCATGTGACATAAATAGAAGTCCGGGGAAACGGGGGGATGTTTTATCGTCTTTCAAACTCTTTGGGATTTTTTTGAAGATTTCTTTTGAGTAACATGGTATCTCTGAATAACAGGTTAATTAATGTTGAATACAATACAGAAAAAAACTACTTACCCTTATACAGTAGAGAAAAAAACTACTTACCCTTGATCATTGAATCCATCACTAATTCACTATTTAACTTTAAACAAAAACACATGAGTTGTGTTCATATTAGTAGCCAAAATGCAACTAATTTTATGCATTTCACCCGACTGTCTTTTATATTTACCCTCATTGCTAATATTATGACACATATATATCAAAACAATACCTGTAACTGTGATGACCAACTAAAGATCTAATTACCCTCCTTAATGATTCTCTAAATTGTTAATGTTGTTTCTGTCCAGCTAGCTTATTCTAGACGACACACTGTGCATCCGTCAGGTTCGCCAGTTCTTAAATAAACTCCTGATTAGGCACAAAAATAATATCATTTATTGCTTTCTGATTGACAAGGCATTAAAACAAAAACGTCACATCACGCCTTTGATCCTTGAAGAGGTAGGTAGAGGAGTGTAGCACACACCCACTTGCTCACTTACTTTTACATGATTGTATGAGTTGTTATTCTGCTGTTTAATAAATAATAGTGCAACTTCAAGGTGGTGCTTTATGAACAGTCTTGGGAAACAAAATGTGAACTAAAAGTACCAATTTTATGTATCTATATGGGAATATTAAAACAAGCAATGTTTTAAAATATTTTTATTGAGTCATAATTACAGAACAATTACCATCTGCTTAGCTTGCTGTTTGGCCTTTAGACGGACTTGGGCAGCAATTCTGTCTAAGTCACGTCGACCCTGCATGGTGAGAATACGACCACCATCAGGAACTTTCTCAACCAACTTCAGCGCCTCCAGTGCCTGGAGAGCCTTACGAGCAATACTGCCAGATGATCTAGGGATTAAAACAAAAATACTTATCAGTTTGTTAGTGAGCAAAGCAGATAAATAATTTTATGCAAAGTTAATATCTATTTCTATCTCAGCACTTATGACACATATGGTTAATAACTATTTGATAATAAAACTTAAACATAACATCACACACATATCACCACAACATGTAGCCATAGGACTTTAGTACACTCTCACATCCCATCAAAATTGATATTTCAATTTAGAAAAACCCTATTGTATCCAACTCTGGAATAGAACCTAGAATCTTTCAATCAACACTGTGGTCATACTTGCAGCCACTTGATCGATGAGACACTGACAGACAATATTATTGTTGTATTATATACTTTAAAGATATTTCATAAATTGTTAAAAATATTTACTTCTGACTAATAGCAGAGGGCTTAAGAATAGAGACAGAACAGAGCTAGGAATATTACATAAATAAGGTACCTTATATCAATGATGCTCATCTGTCTAATGGCTATGCTCCTAAATTAGGACTAGGAGATATCAAGATGATTTGGACAATTACCAAAATCACAGAGATTTATCATTGCATTGTAGGCATTGTTGTAACATTGACGATGCAAACTTTTTTATTGCAAAATATCCTATTAATTCATTAACAATTAATTACCTGCAGAAATGTGAAGGAGTGACACCATTGCGTTTGCGACCACCAAAGATCTTAGTGACTGTCTTAACTCCAACAGGCGAGCGGATATAGATATGTCTCAGCACAGCGGCACATCGCACATAGAACCAGTCAGGGTCATATGGCGCCAACTCCTTGAAACGGCCGGTCTTTACCAAATCCATGTGTTCTGGTACCTTGACTTTGCCGCTCCTGAAGAAAATTAGGATTGTACATTTTTAAAACATAGTATAATTATTATCCATATATTACAGGCTTAACTAAAAAAAAACCATGTAGTAATGCACCAAAATTTGTGAAAATAATTGATGATGAACCCTATATTTAAGAAATATGTGAGTGTATGTATATAGTGTTGATTGTTACCATAGCACATTATTACAAATATACAATGGTGCCATGCTGCTGTGGTCAAGTTCCATGGATGTGGTAGTTGAAAACAGAAATACAAGATAATCTAATTAAGTCCAGTTATTTTTAAATGACAGAAAAAATCCTGGTTTTTTACACTTTTTTGTAGACAAGATGCAGAAATCATTTACAAACAGGTTGGTATAATAAATATAATACTGATGATCAACTTGATTGTCAATATAAATAAATAGGTAAGTTTAAAAACTATTAACGAATCAAATTTTAGGAGGCTCACATGACATAATTTATAGGAAATAATCAAAAATAAGTTTCAATATAATTTTTAGTATTAGTTGCTTGATAAGTATCATGCAAAATGCCCTTACACTAAGACAAATACATTGTGAGTTTCATTGTGTCTATTGAACTGCATGATTTTATAACCAAAACAAATTAGTGATATTTCTTTTGTAACTGCATGAATACTTAGTTTATTTCTTGAAGACCACATCACAGAGGACTTAGTTCCAGATAATAGAGATCAGTTGAAAACCGTTAAAAGACCAGGATCATTGTATTATTATTTCATACATAATTAAGAATCTATTTATATAAGGTAGATGCTCTAAGAGACTTGAAAATTCTTCATCTATTACCTTTCAAAAACAAAGCTGTGTTAGCAGATGATATCGGTGCTCTAGGGAAGCCCGAAATCTTTTACTAAAAAATATTGTTGGAATTGGCAAATAAAAGCTAAAAATGTTTAGTACATAATTTTTCAGTTATATTTACTATTTCAAATGAGCAACAACTTACTTTTTCAAATGAGCAGCAACAGTTTTGACAACCTTGTCTTGTTCAACATCTTTCAGTGTGACGGAACGCATCTATAAAGGAATCAATGTTTTGTCAATATCATATATTATGTAAGAGCCCTTACAGACTAGGCAGAGGACACTGAATACCAAATGTGTCCATTCTCACAGACCTGATGTGCAACTTCCACATTTATCACTCTCTTCATACCATCACACTGATATGGAGGCATTTATTATAATATAGTACCAATTTAATCATACCATTGTAATATACAGCATGAAACTTCTTATGGATAGAAAACCCTTAAGCTTGTGCAATGGTTATGCTCCAGGAGGATATAATAGAAACACAGTATGTTTGTTACTAATCTGCTGGCCAACATAAATACTCGGGTTTTCATACTCAGGCCTTCCACAAAATTATTAAAATAGAATCAGACAGGTTATATCAAGAATGCTAAGAGTATATTTTTTAACAAGTACAAGCAATTAAGATGTTAGGATAATAGTACATGAGGTCTCAAGTTGTTGCAAAAATAGTCACAATGACATTAAACTCATAATCGATTTGTTTAAAGTGTTTAGTTGAAGTATTGATTTAATTTTAGTTCAAATCAGAATCACAATACACTTTTGTAAGAAATTATTGTATGACTTAAAGGTTAGGTTATGGCAAAATCCCTTACAATGTTTACGAATTACATATAATTAGTATATTTTATAGATATAATGTACATTTTAATTGTAAATACGTACGTCTATTGTGAATTTTAAAATTAAACAAGTTAATCGATACAACGAATCATGTCACTGAATTTTGCATTTATACCAGACGTAAATTACACACCAATTTGTAATTTGGAGTTTAAGATTTTAAAAATTATCACTATTACCTTGCTAAGGAATTTATCACGTAAAATGCACTATAATCAACAACCAATTGTAATAAATCCTCAAAAAACCACGCGGTTAACTGAGAAACCCACCTTCCCTTGTGTTGGCAACCGGAAGAAAGAATGAGATGGATAGATAGATATAGATGAAACACAATTTTCTTTTTTAATCATTGAACGGCAAAGATATTTAAGTTGTAGAACTTATTATAAGTAACCTGATCATATTTATGATATTTAGATAAGTATAAACATTGTAACGAAAATTAATGCAAACATTATATTGATTGTTTTAAATTTGCATTTTTATTATTTGACAGCAATGAGGTTTCAATTTAAAAAAAAAATGTTCACTCTTGCTGTTATCACATTGTACAGTTAGCACTGTAATGAGTGCACTCATTCAAGTGCTAACTGTACAATGTAAAATATTAATTTTGTGAGCAATTTTCAACAGTATTATAATTTTATTAAATGCAATGTATTTAAATCGTGACTACGAATCTTTTTAGGTAGTCACATCATAGGTGTAATTCTATTTTGTTGTCAATTTTTAAGTTTCAAGATTTCTTATTTTTTTTGTTACTGCTGGACAAATAGTTATAATTAACTTTATAGAGATATTTGCCATTGCCTTTTTAAAAAGAGTTAAATGAGTACTTGTTACAAGATTTTTATTTGTCAAAAGGTTAAAAATGGCCGCGAAACAGAATTCCATTGAGAATGAAGGTATAATAACATTGTAATTGTTAGGGTTAGTAATACATATCTGTCTATGCAGTTACTGTTATACTCCTTTCTGTATAGTTATCATATTGAATTATTTTCACAGGCGCCGGTATTTCGAATACGTCGTTTTGTATGTTATAAACTTGTGCGTTGCTATTTCAGGTCAAACAAACGATGATATTCCGCTGACATCGTTGGAAGAAAGCCTTCTTAGTTTCGAGAAGCTTGATCGAGCTTCTCCGGAATTATGGCCCGAACAAAGTAAGTGTATCAATCGACTTTGAACGTGATATATAATTTCAGTGTGATGAATTGATGGCACTTTTTAAAAATCGCGGGATTTTACTTTTGCTATAATGTTGTCATTCCGACGTCCATTATGTACGGTTATGATTACAACAGTTCGGTTACTAACGACTATATTTTAAACGATTAATTTGAAATGGGAGATGCCAATGGTAATTTTTCGAACGATGAAAGCTCCCGATGTTCAAATAGTAATTTTGCAGTGCCCGGTGTATCAGAGTTCGCGAATTTACAAACTGGAAACCAGTCTCCTCCTGCGTGGAATAAGGGTCTTACGAAGGAAGACTATGTCTACATGCAACGTAAGTAAATCTTGTATGTTTCCAATAGGAATATAAATAACATTATGATGGAGAATTAACATTTCTTTCTGCAGTATTATTACCTTACAACCTTAGAATTATAATCACGGTCTGCATATAATATTACATTTTGAATTAACGTTTCCTCTACTATAAAACCGAATAGATTTTCGTATCTCATTCACTCCTGACCAGTAAGTTGCAGTTATTTGTGTACTTAATTATGTGGTCAGCATCTTGTTTTCTCTAATGTACATATGCGACTGTTTTATTACTCGAACGATAATTATGAATATTTATGGACACATTTTAATGTCATTATGTTTGTCCACTTCAAGGTACAAATTTAAATAGTAGTTAATGATAGAAAAAAATATTTTATAATAATTCCTTATTTTCACATATTTCAGCTCTTGTCAATAGGCATAAAAGTTCAAAGCTTTTAATATGATGATTTCTGTTGTAGCTTTCATTGAGATGAATGTGTGTAGAATTCAGAAAGACATATATATATAATGCATACTGCTCTGTTGATTCTTAGCACTATTTGATGTGTATGAACATCTCATTGGTCAATAGACCAACTCTGCAAGTCTGCACTACATGTTTTATATTATATCACAAACTCATATATGTAGGTACATTTTACTATAGTGTTGGTGTAGTTTTTATGCTACAATTAATTATAAAAAAGAAACATATTATTTTACATGTGTAATTGACTACAAACTATGTATTTACTATGACTGCCTTGTAGGTCGAGTGGTTGCAAGTGTGGCTGACGATCGAGAGGTCCTGGGTTCAAATCCCAGGTTGAGTACTATTGGATTTTTATAATTTAGAATTTCTATTAGTGACTCAGAGTTGGGACTCTGTGCCCAGTGTATGGCAATAAGCCCACCGCCTATTCCATAGGATGTAAATGTAACTGGTGAAACAGGAAATGTACTAAGTGTAGTACTGTAACTGTTATCCTCGAAGAGGTAGGCAGAGGAGTGCCTCTGCCTACCTCTTCGGGGATTACAGTTGTGATGTTACATTAAATTTATTTTTTACAGAACTGGGTTCATTGACTACAAGTGGTCTCATAATGGAAGTGAAGAAACTCCACGATCTCGCTTATCAGTTGGGTCTGCAGGAAGCTAAAGAGATGACAAGAGGCAAATATTTGAACATATTCTCCTCTAGACGACATAGGTAGCCTGTATGTTTCACAGTAAATAATTTCTATTATGAATAAGATACTTGTTATGAGTGTTACACTTTAAGTAGGTAATTTTTAAATATTACAGTAATGTCACCACTGGTTCTATTCAGGTAGCTGTGATGAGCAATACAGTTGGTGATAGTTTTGCTTGTTGATTGCTTTTGCTACTTTTGGTGATTCCCTGATGTGCCAATAACATAAGAATCCATCTATTAATGGCTAAGTCTTTTATATTGTGTGATGGAGATTCAAACCAAAACCAAATATCAGGTTTAGTTTTGCTTGTGTACTATCTATCAAACAATGTTTAAAAACAATCAACAGACCTGTGAACATCAGCTGTAAATTGGTGGCACACTATTGAATTAGATGATGTTATAATTTATTTTAACTTAATTAAAATTTAAACATTTCATCGTTTTGTTGACATTGTCTTTGTTGATTTGCTATAGTAATATTTAGTTTTAAAAATAAAACTGTAGAATATTGTCATTTCTAATTTCTGTTGGGTCATTTATCTACTGTATTGTTCTTGCTTGGAAGACAGAGTTTCTATTTATAGGCTGGAAGTTTGAAATATTGTAGATTCATAATGGAATACTTTCAAAATTTGTAATATAACAAGTATATTTATAACCAATATTATTATGCAACATAAAAATTGTCAAACCCCTTAAGAATGTTGTTTTGCTGCATACTGTGTAAAAAAGTTTATTTTACCAATATAAAGCATGTTTATTACGCACTATCGTATAACATCACACCTTATTTTTCCAAAGCTATAAATTTTACTCATTTGCAATCACTAGACCAACAAGGTACTCTTTAAAGTTGCAAAAATTAAGAACTATGCTACCTGTTGGTGCAGCCAATTACCAGAGCTTTCGCGAGACAAACACAAGTGTCATTGTCAGAAATTTATTGCCTACCGAACACATAATACCTTAACATTTCAGGATCACATAAGAATAAATATAGATTAGTAATTTAATTTTTAGATTCTATCGATAAATCTTATCTTTACAGGCTTATTGGGTTTGGTTATGAAGCTTCTGGTAGGGTGAATGTCTCCATAGTGATATTCCAGCTTGTACTTCTGCAACACCTGCCAAAAGATTAATAATATATTACTAAAGTTAGAACTTCTAATTATAACTGAACTACAGTACAGCTGTAATAATTTAAAAATATTGCCTAAACAAAAATATTTTGCCTCCACTTTTGCAATTATTATTCTGAGAATTATTTGTTGAAATTAAACAGCAGATTTTTCGTAATAATATTAGGTTTTGTCCACATATTAGAATCGGGATGGAAGCAAAATTGATAGTTTTGTCATTTTAATCACCAGCATCATCTCAACACACTAACATAGTACATAAGATGCAATGGGTAACTTCCTCACTGATATGGCTTAATTCGATTACAACAATTAATTAGAGGCTCAGATTTCGAATTTGTGCCCTGTGTATGCAGTATGGCAATGGAGTCACTCCCTATTCTATATATATTGAGATGTATAACATCCAAGGTGAATCGCGGGAGTGTGCACCCCTTTGCCTATCTTTTTGAATACAAGCCTTATTGTAAGCTATATTTAATTAGTAAATGGTAATAGGTTGTAACCTATACCTACCTACCTACCTACCTAGGTGTACCTACCCTAATAATATGTAAAGACAGCATGGTTTCGGCTATGCCCTGTCCTAAGCACCGGCGAGGGCCGTGTCCGAAGGGGATGGAAGCGAAGGGATGGTACTCAGCCGAGTCGGGAGTGAGCCAGCGCTCGGGCGAAAAGCGCGCCGGGTCCTCGAAGTTGCTCTCTTTCAGCGACGTGTCCTGTGTCGACATTATGATCAGAGTGCCACGAGGGATGCTGGATGGAAATATATTATTTTCATTATTACACCAGTAAGTACAAGTAAAACGCTGCAAGTAGGTGTTTTATACATATTTTCGTATGTTTCTGTAGTTGCCGCAAATGAGGGTTCTGTAATTGCGTCCATACTATGTACGCAAATGTACTGAGGTACCTATAATTTAAACGGTAATTAGATATTTTGGTCTTCTGGTAAAGTAAATACAATGCGTTTTGTACTGTAATCAAAATTTCTTTTTTGCTAAAGAAAGTAATACGTATGTATAAGATTTTATATATAACATTCAGACTAATAAAGTTTTGATACTTACTTGTATCTGTCTAGTGTAATATTTCTCGGCAAAATTCGCGTCAATAATGGAATTGGTGGAACTAATCTGTAACAACAATATTTATGCTTCATTGGTTAAATCATTAACGATACGAGTAATTATTAAATATTTTCAATTTTACATGTTGCCAGGTAACCAACGCGGGGACTGTGGGCAAAAACCCCCTTAGGGGAAAATTAGGTCCAGCAGCGGACTGAAGACTGTTGATGATAATGATGACACGCTGTTGAAATAGAAATGTTTCGACCTATCCATAGAATAAAGTTACTTCTGCATAATCGTTACTTTACATATATAAGTTTGTTCTACGGATAGGTCGGTTCCTTTCAAAGTTCTCTTTCCGTTTGAGTGCGGAGAAGCGCGACAGCGCTCCTCTCGGGTTATAAGCCAAAATTGGGGGAAATGAGACAGCGCTTCTCTCGTTTAATGTTAAATTGCGAAGAGAGTGACTGCGCTCCTAGATGTTTTCTCAGTTTGGTGTGAATTTAAGCTGGTTGCACTAGCGAAGCATATGATTTATCGGTTTACAAGTAAAAATATAGTAAGGTGGTTTAGGTTTTTTTAATGAATTTGTTCATTTACTTTACAATCCTTATTACTTATTCAGAGTATTTTCTAAAAATTCATTAAGAATTTATGTCGGATATTATTAATAACATATAAAAGGAATGGTTGAAGTTCAAAAATAATGCATATAGTACAGTTAAAGAACCTACTCCAAGCAACAAATTTACACTTGAAAAGCTACCAGGGAGAAATCTACAGCGATGTGTAGAACGCAGTAATAAACAGGACGGAAGAGTAAGGAGATCAAATCTAATTAGCTCTATTTGTAAAAGAGGGCTTCACGCGCTTTATGCAGCAAACCATAACTGCGAATGAAATTTTAGAATTATAATTTTCCCTCCATTATCAAAAAAAAAGAATTCGAGATTAATTAATTCGTTAAAATCAACTTTTATGTGTTTTTTTTTTACAAACAATTTTTGTGATCTAATAACTCATCTACTTTAATAATTTTTCTTATATATACCTACCCAAACTCATCCGCATTTTTGGCATATGCTCACGAAATTTGTTCCGCACTCAAACAGTTAATCCAACAGAAAACATAGACATGATATTTTTACACAATACTGCAAATTGAGTGTGTTGTTTACCTTAAAGTCTCTTTAATGCAAGCTTGGAGATACGGGCAGTTTGCTTTGATGTTTCTAACGTCGTCTATAGTGAGTTCTGGGTAAAAGTTGGCCACTTCTTGGTAGAGTATTTTCTGGCATTTCTGATATTTCGCGATGTGATACATAAGAAACGACATCGTGGTGGTAATCTGAAATATTAATAGTATACGCTGTTGCCACTCGGTGGTAATATCTCAGATAAATACAAGCGTTGATGGTAAGATTTCCAGGATTCAAATTAGTCAAGTATTTTCAATTAGGTATAATGTGAATCAAAATGTGCATAACTGTAGCACTTCTGTGCAAAGCTAGGAAGATATTGTTCGCAGCCTGTTTTGCTTATAAACCATACCGTGTTTACACCAATGAGGAGCATATCCATCAGTACTGTGGCGATGTCCTCGATGCTCATCTTCGGTTCGCACATCAGCATTGCGCTGATCAGAGAGTTCGGAGCTTCTGGCAGGAAAAGAACCTTGTATTATCATTGTTTTAATATGAAAATACTCTTCGGAGCAATACAAGTTCTAAGGTACACGGTCAATTTGGTGATTAATTTATTAAAAAATCTATGCATGTGGAACGGGCTCTTGGTTTCTATAAAACAAGTTTTGGATCAAATGGCTGCCTTTAAGTTGTTTCCACTTGTTTATTTATCTATGATATTCAAAAATACTTTACCAGCAATATCATTTTCATCCTTTGCTTTGGCCAGTTCTTGTTCTGCCTCCAATACGTACTTGCCGATTAAACTGCAATATACATTCAAAAATAGTCTGTTGCCTTATGTTAAATAATTGTCACATCAAATTGTGATATACATAAATAAAAAAACCTAACATCACGCGTGTAATCCCCGAAGGGGTAGACAGAGGCGCGTAGTATACTATAATTTTATTCACCTGTCTAAGCTGTCGCAGTGCTTGACGAGCGAGAACCACGACGGCGTGGTGAAGAGTTTCCACATGTGCAAGCCAGATTCGCACTTGATAATCGCCTCTGTCGCCTTCACCAGATTGTGATACATCCACGACACATCGCACTGGCTGTACACCAGCTCGGTGTCCATCATCGTGAACTTCTTCGAGAAAATCAGCAGACCTAGATTTTTTAAGATTATGAATTTGCGAAAAGTGTTCACGCATACGGTACTACAACCAATTGGTAACTCGTTTTTCAAGGTTTTCTCAAGGTTAACTCGGTTTTCAAGTTTAAGTTACAAGGTTTCAACTGTTGTAAAGATATCTACCAATACAGTCAAACGTCCACTTATGCAGTTCCTTGTGCAAGTCCTTGGAGAGCTCGTCCTGATAATTCCTCAAGTTGTACACTTTCTGGGTAAATTTGTCGCACATTTCGTAGATCGTCCGGACATGTTGCTCCATGGAGGTCTGGACCGGAGTATACAGCAATTCTCGTTGGCGAGTCCACTCTTCGCCTTGACTGTGGACCAAAAATTTCTTATAACTGATATTTATTCCCATATAAAAAGTTAGTAGTATAATATTTTTCTCGGCAAGTTACTTAACTAATTTTAACATTCCTTTTCCAACACCGATTGATGCAAACAGGGGCTAATTTTGCCACTAAGTTTGAGCAACTTTAGTTTATCCAAATATTTTTAACAGCTGGGCGGTCAGAAACTACAGAATCCCAAAGACAAGGGTTAACGATTTACGTTGTTCACCTGTGTTATGATTCAATACAGTTAAGTTGGGAGTACACGTCTGCAATCCAGTCAATCTCCTGATGGAGTGTCAAAACTTAACCCTAAATTGTACTTGATTACATATAAGAAGTTTAGTTCGGGTATAGTTCTGGAATTATTTAAAATTTTCTATCAACTTATAAAAAAAGTTGAAGTTATTTAAATAATCCCTTGACATAACTACAAAGCTTTAGCCTAGTGGAAGAGTACAAGTTATTTCCTTACAAGCAAAATAGTACTAACATAGTAAACAAGCCTCCGTAATTATGGTTTCTATGCTCCGTTCTGTACTTCTCCAGGGAGTCGAGGGCGGACCTCACAGGGACATCACCTTCCATGCCAAAAACTTTTTGAATGTGGTCAGGATGGTTAATAAGCACAATGTCCGCGCCCACGGGGCTAACGAATCGGACCACGGGACCATATTCGTCGAAAAGGGTTGACAAATTGTTTAAGGATTTTCTGTCGCTTATATATGTACCTGTTAAATGCGAAAGGAAAAGTGTGATTTAAATACGCTGAAGCTCCAAAATTAAACTTCGCAGTTGACTTGGGAAGCCACGTCATGATCTTAAAAGTACCTAAATGCCCAGATACAATATTATGAATAAAATATAGTATATTTTTTCATATAACACACTGCAGGAATGCTTTTTCCGGATTAGTCAGACTCTTGCTTGTGATAAACTTAAGTATATTTTGATAACACAGTTCAATTATAATTAATTAGACTTGTAGATATCCAAATTAGTAGAATGCCTGAATGCCCACGATATGGTATGAAATGGGCGGGGGACAAAAAATAGCGTGTCCTAATGCGGTTCACTAGCAATTATTATTTAGGAGATGTATCTGAAGATGTTTCAAGTTAGTATATTATATACAAAATATATCTGACAATAATACAGTATTAAAAGTTTTGGTACGTTGCAATATTCTTATTGTTGTAAGTTTGCGCTGGTTATGCAATATTTAGTTAGATTGAAATCTGAAAATTTGAAATCTGAAACTGAAAATGTTTTTTAAGGTCTGGAAATGTTACAGTATAAAGGAAAATACAATCCGTTATTACTTAAACGGGGCATAGGCTCATTAAGCAGGAGTATTATAACAAGTTGAAAAAGTTACATCACACCTCTAATTCCCAAAAGGCTACGTTGAGAAAAAGTACATTGCCGCGTTCATAAGCATTTCATAATTATTATTATCGAGTTAATCAATGGTGACGGGCGGCGATTTTTAAATATTTATTGCAATTATATGCCATTACCTGTGCCGTATCACGATCAATAATGTAACGAGTGTTATGTGACTTTATGTTGGGATTGAGATCATTATTTAATTATCTTAAGCAAGGTTTTTATACTAACCGACTTTAAGACCCAGCGTAAGGATACAAGCAGTGACTTGAGTACCAAACTCAGAGAGATAGTGACGAAAACCAGATAAGTACTTTAATGACTTCGGACCTGGCACACTGTCAAACGATAAAACCACCGGTTCCTTGCTACTTAGTACCATCGGCACCACCCTCGACGCAGGAAACATATCTTCCATTATGTTATGGTCTTTTTTGGGTGACACATCTGCGGTTGCTGCATCCTGAGCGTTAATACCACCAATATCTAATGGTTTCGCTGTTTGAAGTTGAATTCTTTCCCAAGAAAATAATCTCGTGCATTGCCCTAAATTTCTTTTTATATATGGTAAATATCTCAATTGGCTACCCATTATAAGCTGTATTTTTATGGAAGAGCACCTGAACAATTTTTCCTTAAATATAGCTTGACGTATCTTTAAAATTTAAAACAAGCGAACGTTTAGATGTAATATATATTTATGTGACTGTTTATTTTTACCGCCAGTACATTAATGTCAGTGCAATAGTGTTCAAAGCTGTATGGATATTTTACGGTACGTAGTAATTTACTTGGAATTACATTTATAAATAAATATTGGCTATTTTAAAAAGTACTATGGCTAAAAGATAAGATGTGTAAAATACAGTACATCAGACATTCTAATAGGATATCCCATTAAACGTATTCGTTGATTGTAGACTGTAAATTTTATTTGTTACAGAATGGTAACATTATTCGAATATGTCAAATCTGCGCAGTAGGAATATTGAATGGCAAGAAAAGATTCATTCTATAAGTTTGGCAAGCGAAATCGACAAGGCGAGACAGTGGACAGCGATTAGTGTAGTAGATGGCGGGAGTGATCTCGTGTGATATAACTGTGTTAGATTAGGTTTTAAATTTTAGTGTATATTTAAAAAATAGTTATAAAAATGACTAGGTAATACTACTTTCGTGTAACAATTGCATGCTCGCAATTCCTTTGGTCGAGCACACAGTGCAATGTCCAGGCATTGCGTTGAATACGTCCGCTCGGATTATTTCGACTATAAAAGAGCGTCTTTGCTATTCCAGAGCTAAAATAGAACTCGGCGACGTGACACCGCATAACATAAAACAGTTGAAGAAGCTGAACACGTTCGTGTTCCCAGTGTCGTACAATGACAAGTTCTACAAGGATGTATTGGAGGCTGGTGAATTGGCGAAACTCGCGTATTATAATGATATCGTGGTGGGAGCGGTTTGCTGTAGGATAGACACGTCGGAGAACTCCAGAAGACTGTACATAATGACTCTGGGGTGCCTGTATCCGTACAGGCGACTGGGTATAGGCACCCTAATGGTAGAACATGTGCTCAAGTATGTAGAACAGGACGGGAATTTCGACAGCATTTTCTTGTAAGTACACCTATATAGTAATGTTTATCAAATTTAACTATTCACTTTACATTTCTAATGATTTTGGTAAGTTTATAAATTTGGTAATACATAACCTTCAATTGTAAATATATTGTTCTCATTAAAGTAAATTAATCGTTCATCATTAGTTGTTTCCTGTTAGGTGTAACAATAATACTCATAAAAGATATTGACATGATTTAAAAAATCTATTTAAATGCATGATCGCCTCATTGGTCGAGTATTAATAAGCGCGACTTCTGATCGAGACATCCTGGGTACAAAATCCGAGTCGAGTACTATAGCATTTTCTAATTTAGATTTTCTAGTAGTTAGTCTTGATCCGTGCCCGGTGTACGACAATGGGCTCACTACCTATTTACATGGTGGGACGTTAACATAATTCTTGAAATGTGGTAATATACACTCCTCTGCTTACCCCATCGAAAATATGAGAGTAACATAACATCATGTTTATTTTAACGCATTATTTGCAACCCCATTTCCATCTTTGATTCTAACATTTTTGACTTGCAAGTTTGTATGCCTAAAGTCATGATTTTGAAGTCATATTTTGTTATTGTAATTCCTATTTCCCAAACACTAAAGCAGGCATAAATCCCCTTTAGGGGAAGCCTTTAGGAGGCCTCCATAGGAGGAGGTCCAGCACTAGACTGAGATAGGCTGATGATGATCATGAAACACTAAAATCCTGTAGATATGAGTAAAATATGATAAGTTTGATATTTTAGGCTGACATAGATTGATAGACTGGTAAGAGTTGCAATGCATTGAGTGTCTCATGAACTGACTCCTGAATGGTTAGCAACAATGTCAAAATGAAGGGGAAAATTGTCTAATCCACTATGGTAAAAACTGTAGAACTACAATTGAAAATATTGTATATATGTATTTTTATAGATTGTCCCACATATTTATCTGAATCAGTTGGGGCAGATAAGTGTACTATACTCTCATAGTTCGCTGGTTATTAAATATCGCGCCATGAAATAGATGATGAACCTATTGCCATATACTGGGTACTAATCCAGTTTCCTAGCTACTATTGAGAATTTAAAGTTTTAAAAAGCAATTATACCTGAATAACACCTTATATAAGGCCAATTTTCCAATACATTTAGACCCTTGTACGGATATACTGGTGTGATATGTTATTCTGCTCTAATTCAATCTTAATAATTAGATCACCTAATAATTATTTTTCATGTTCTTATATTTACATTATTAACATACAAGGGTTTCTTGCTTGTGTGAAATTCTGCAATATTGAATATATTAAAATCTCTCAAATCATTCAAACTTTATGGCACCTTTTATGTAGTACAAATGTGCAATGTTCTCACATTTTTTATTTTAATAATAATGTGTAAATCTGATTAATATTTCAGGCATGTACAAGTGAACAATGAGGGTGCAATAGATTTTTACAAGAAATTTGGCTTTGAGATTGTAGAAACAAAAGAGCATTATTACAAGAGAATAGAGCCTGCTGATGCCCATGTTTTACAGAAGACTATTAGAGCACCTCAACCTTCCACTCCATTAGTCAATGGAACAGTTCCACATGCGAAAACAAATGGACATGATTGAACACAAAATATGCGATTGATGTTCTCATTCAGTCTCAAATCTGGTGTACAAGCAAGTGATGGTAATGCGAATAATAGTCAAGTAACTCTGTTTATATATACAGATACAGTAAATTAAGCTATTTTGTATGTTGAAATGTGACAATTGTGATAGTGTAACTCTAAATAAAAATCGCCCACCTTGGACTTGAGATCAACAGCACAGGAGGAAGGAAATGAAACACGCACACATTCTCAAACATTTTTTGTAGTAAAACTGAATCATTTCTGATAAGCATTCAAAAGTTTGATATTTCATTATTCAATATAAGAAAATGTGGTATGCCTACATGCTCTTTCAATTCTGTTACTGAAACAGTGTAATAATAACAGCATTATTTCAAGGTTACACTTTCATATTTATTACACTTCAAGATATTGTAATGGGTATGATGTATGGTACGTTGTGGTTGTGGATACATTGAGGCCATAATTATCGTGTGTATTATGACTGACACGACTGACATCAGGTGTTCATGTTTTGTACAGATTATGCAATGGTAATTTTTTGATTTTGCAACTGGAAAATATATACAGTTGCATATACTAGCAATGTGAAATAGTTTTAAAATTTCCTGTATCCAACTGATAACATTGTGGGTGACTTTTGGATTGTCTAAATTTCCTAAAGAAGTTCATATTGCATTTATGATCACACTTATGCATGTTCTCAAGAACAGCAACTGATTTAGCTTAAACTATGTATTTTGTTTAGATTTGAAATTGTGTGAGATGATAAACTAAACTTGGCAGCCCTTCACATGCAATACCCTATTTTTAAGACTTTAGTAAATAATTTTATTATGATATGTATATTTATAGAACAATTGTCAGTCATTAAAAAAATTACACACACTTCAATATACAAACGATTTTTTTCGTCTGATGAAAATGTATTTGTAAAGTAATTAATAAAATAATAGCTTTAGGCATTCTTTTAACTATTCTCGATGGCATCAAATTTTTGTCCATTTTTTACAATACTTGTATAATAATAATAATGTAAGTTTATGAAATAAGTATTGTTTTGATTTTGCTAAGAAAATATTCCAGACCGGTGTAAAGTGACTGAAACTTGTGACCTTGCAAGTAAGTGGTATGGTTTCAGCTTGATTTCTATCCAACAATTATGTAAGAAATTTAAATGTAATGAACTCGCAATAATACAGACCATACTGTTTTAATTCTTTAGCATTGACTATAATGTTGCAAATCTGTGAGTTGTCTAAAATATTTCAGACCTATAGCTTGTCAGCTATAACTATCCTATTATCGTCCCATAGCACACAGTGAAATAATGAAAGAACTAATTTACTATGTTCCTATTTTATTTATTTAATGGTTGTTTAAACACGTTTTAATGTTAAGTGGGTGTTTATAGTAAACAAGATCTGTATAAATTATGATCCAAGTTCTAATCATAGGTCCCCTTGATAGTATGTCAGAGCAACATAGGTGTAATTGTTGTACCTATAAATGTTACATCATGTTACTTTTTAAAATATGAGCTCTATCAAATACACTTCTTAAATTCGGCATTATTGTGTACAAATGTTTCCACTGTGTGTATTGGGCATTAGAGGATTTTCCTTGTACTACAATTGAATGTTACCAAAAAGTCAATTTATCCTTGTCAACATACTGTTAAGTAAAATTTGTAAAATATCGTCATTCATTTCAACTAGCATTAGTACAATAAACATGATTAACAATATCTTGCTTTCCTTTTATTATTTCGTCGGCTTTGTCCAACAGTGTTGTATCTTAGCTGTCGTAATTCGTGGGTTTTTAAGATTGTCATGCTTAAATACGTATTTTTTTCAAAATGGAGAAGGCAGTTTACTTCCATGTGTAGGTACATATGAGTGCATCCGCGGCATATTAAGATGTTCTTTATATGTGACTGTGGGATTGATTATTATAGGTATAAGTGTTAAGGATATAATGCACCAAACACTTTAGTTTCTTGGGCATTAGGAAGGTAATTTATGAACTGGGCTAACATTTTACTTACAGCACTATGCCCACAGTCATAGCCAATCAGTGTCAAATTATCTTGCTTATGACAACTTATTAACACTATAACAGTGCTTTAATTAGTCATATTCAATATCAGCTGCAGGTTTCTGTGGGCCGAAGCGACCAACTGCGACACATATCATATCTTTGGATATCCAGGTATTAAAATCAGTTTGTTAACATAATTGCTTTATTCTATAAAAATATTTTTTAACAGTATATTTTTATAAACAACACAAAACAAAAAGAAACAACAGTAAACACATAATTACATATTATATTCGTGCATTTAGAATACTGCTATACTTTTATAAAGCTTCAATTCACTATCACAGTCACATCATATCGCTTGTTCTAACTAAATGTGAAAACTCAATCCTTTTTAAGTAAAAATAGAAATGAACAAAGGTTACAAATATGTATTATAGCGCTTCCTTCTACTTAAGTTTAATGCAGTATATCCATCCGTGTCTGTCATGGTGTGGACGCAATGAAGTTTTAATGGATCTAGAATAGACTTCTCCACACAAGTTAACGAAATTTCAAACGCATAATATACAACACGCAGAAATCAACTTGGCACTTGCGAAGAATGCCCTTCCCCTCCGTTATCTGATTTCTTCAGCCAATGCCTACCGCTCTCACCTTCGATGCGTTACAACCTCGGTATTAGGTCGTCACAGCCAGGTGGCTAGTTAACTTTTCGAGTTATAAAAAGGGTATTTATAGTATGCGTATGAATTGGTGACAATATCAAAGTGTCAGTTTCACGTTGGTTGAAAGTAGGTCACTGTTTCCAGGTTTTAAACGCTCCTATGTGATTTGTAACCTTCATTAGATAATTTCCTTGCGATGAGTAATTTTTATACAAATGAGAACTTTATTTTTATATGACATATCTTGACACACAAAGGACTATATTTTATTGTACTTAGAAGGAGAGGGGACGACGATGACGAGTCACAGTTTTATTATCTTTTAAACGTTCAACGGTGGGGTTATAGTCAAGATGAAATAGAGCAAAAAACAAACCACATAGTAAACATTATGTTGCGCTAATATAACACATTTTTAGCAGTCCAGTGAATTTTTACGGAAGAACTCTGTCAAAAATATACAACAATAGGATTGAGCTTATCACACTGTGCATTTTCAAATCCATTTAACTTACAACGACAAGTAACCGTCGCGCCGAACATAATTTTCTTACTAAAAATTAAGTGTTTATACGAAATGCGAAAGTTGTACATAAATAGCAATAGTAAGTATTAAAATTATTAAAACAAACATATCAAAATAACATGCAGCCCGTATTTCCCCCGGTAGGGTAGGCACAGAAGTGCAGTACACTCTCACGATTCACTAGCAATTAGACTTCCCCGGCATCGAATATTGATTGTTAAAGCCACAACTCAGCGGAGTACTACGTTTGACAAACAATATGCCTCTTACGTTTTGTTTCTTAGCAGACATTAATATTCAGAAATAAAAATAATATATATACTTCTCGTATATTATCACAAACGAGGCACAAAGAAATAAAAGAGACAACTATAATAATGAAATATTTACATCAGATAAAAATACATAATAGTTGTGTATTCGAGACAATTATATATTTAAGTACAATAAGCTCTTGATAGCGGTACAGTCAACAACAACCTAGACCTTCCAATAAGTAATTTTCATATAAACGCGTCTGTTTCTTGTTGACTGTACGAATGCAGTTTTGGTACAGTAAAGCTACAATACGCAGAAATCAACCTGGCCTTGTGAGGAGTGCGCTTCCCCTCCCGGCATTTGAATCCGTCTCTACCAATACCTACAGGACGGTTATAAACTTGGCTAAAATAAATATGATAAACTTAAATAAATGCTTTTGATGCAGATCAACAGACGTGGTCAACATAGTGATGTGCGCTGTCAATTTCTGAGCATTATAAGTTAAAAAGATTCGGCGTTGTTTGCCTTTTCATCAAAGAAGAAGCACGGCCGATCAATGAATTTAGCGTATTATAAATCGTTTCAGCAGCGTAAAACTTTCAGCCGTAACTCAAAGGCAGAAGTAACATATCTAAACTATAAATACCAAGTTAAAATTTTTGGCATCGCTATGTTTAAATATATCACTAGACTATATTGCACTGTAAAACTTTTATTTCAATGAACGATATATATATTGCATAGTAACAAGTTGAGACTCCTATTAACATCTAGTGAATTTATAACATTCCCTATAGGAATTAATTGTATGTCTATGCTTATTTCCAACTCTTGATTCAATTGGAGAAACGGTGTCATGAAACTCTGTTCTCTAATGGTGCGAGGGAACAACTACACTGGCAGCAGACAATCTGATATATTATCTTTCAGAATCATGAGAAACTTCGCCCCGGATTGATCTTCGTTGACAAGAAATAGATATTTTTGTTGTAAAATGGATGACACATATAATACGCATTCCATTTTGAACGTGCAATACAATTGGTATAAAATTAATTAGTAATTACATTCATCATCGTGCTTTCTTTTTATTTTATCTTTTGAATTTATATTATACATCTTTTGGCACGCTTTAAAAAACGGATCAGGGTGTATTTTTTACGTCGGACGAAAAACGCACGTCGATGTAATATTAAGTATAGAACCTTTATTTGAATATAGATTAGGCAATAAATCATGCAACTCGATGATAAAAATAATTGAACTCATGATCTTTTGATTCAAAATGCAAAGAGGAGTAAAATGCTATCGTCTGCCAGGCTAGGATTCGAACCCCAGACCGCGCCGAGCGTGGCAAGTAGGAAATCTAAACCGGTAGTATTTCACTGCTCACAACACCGGTAGGTCCTCCTCTTTAACTATTACAAATATTTCTGTAATTTCATGAGACTATATTAACCAACTGAACAAGATCAGAGATCTAAGCAACACTACATTGGATATCATCAGTTGGATACCATCCGCCGACGACTCGTCCACAGCGGATTGTAATGCAATTAAATTCGTGAAGTTATACTTGTGACATTACTACATACGTATATTATTAATTTTATTCGACTTTCCAATCCTACAGTCTTACTGTATCTACAAATACCTAGTGTGATGCGATGTGATCTATGTATGAGATAGTATTCATAAGTATTTAGGCATTAAATATTACACTGTAAATAGTAATTTGGGAACAGTTAACCTAATAAAATAACTCATTGGCAGATTACAGTACGTAAAATGTATACAGCCTATTGCATGCACAGACTTGAGAACCGATGACGTCCAAAGATTCATTCTCATTGATGGGTACGGGTGTATTCCGATATTTAATGGACCTCTCAAGGTCCCCTCATATGGTCATTATTTGGATATATATTTCCATACCGAACTTGTATGCAATAAACTATACAGTAAAAAACGTTAAATAGGCGGCTAAGAGATACGAGTATGAACATTGAAAACGTTCTTTAAAATAGATAAAGCGTATTCCATTTTTAAAAAATATGCGACGGAAATAGTTGAATTTTAGAATAAATCGACGGTACATTGAAAAACATGCAACAACATCAATATACAATTTCATACTTTACCATCACGGAAAGAGCCTTACAATATACATAGGGCCCCCTCATTAGTACATAGTATATCTTCTTTCATTTATAAATTATACAATTCAAAGTAGAGCCTATCCTAAGCGAAGGGTGGGGAAGTAGAAATCCCCCACAAAAAAAGGAATTGCACATATACAGGTTGGGTACGAACAAGGTTAGAACAGTAAATGCCACTTCTGATACGAGAAGCGTACGTTGAACAATTGCCACTCGTTACATAGAGCGAAGGTATCAGTCCATACAGCTGGCACATATCAGATGTCCGCACATTCATGACTGCTGGTCCGCATCACCCGTACTACTGCTGTCCAGCTCGAACAGCTGCTTGATCCGCTCCACGCACAGCTTCGAGCCTTCATTTGCTTCTTTGGCCATCTGGGAAGTACGTTCACGTTAAGGAACTGTAGCAATTCGATGATTAATCAAAAGCAATTAATAATGATACTTTTATTATATCTGTAGAATTCAATAATGGTTGACGAAAAGTGTACTATTTGGAAAAAAATCTATTCACATGATAGATGCAGATGTCGTTGAGAGTCAAGACTCAAATAGGTTACATGATTGCTGGGTGGTGGTGGTGGTGGTGCTGGTGAGTTAGTAGACAGAAGTTTGTGTTACTCCCTTTGTTACTTATTGCCCTATAAGTATACTAACGAGAGAGAAATTGAGAAAGCCATGAGGCAGCCCCTCCAACACGTCGATGCCCACCACGTTTCCCAGCCGTTTCAGCTTCTTGGCAAACATCACGCAGTCGTCCAGGCATGGGTCCAGGTGAACCGACTGGAAAGTTATGAAATTGTGGAATTGAGTCAGATAGAAATAAAGGCGGCAATCTGTATAATTAGTCAAAAATGAGATTTTAGCATGCTCGTGAGGGATTTTAAAATAACAATCGTACTGCCTTCTTTTATGTTTAAAACAGTAAACTGGCATTCAAATCGAGTTTAAAACATTGGTTTTATTTTAAATCTGG
>DWEC01000090.1:0-22413 GCA_018245735.1 Microceris miodesmiata
TATTGCCATACACCGGGCACACATCCAGACTCCGAGTCATTACTAGAAATTCTAAATAAGAAATATTCAATAGCACGGACCCGGGATTTGAACCCAGGATCTCCCGATAGGCAGTCGCGCTTGCAACCACTCGACCAACGAGGCAGCAAAAAAAAAACAAAAAGTAAACAAAGCTTATGTTGTCTGAGGTAATTAAACAAAAAACGCGTAATTATTACGTTTTTAATGTACAGAAGCACGTGTCCGTTTGAATGTGTAATTATCACTGGAGATATAACGCACGTTATAAAACAGCCTAATTACTGTCGTACACACGCGTGAAGGTGTTTTATGGTAAGCCGCGCGCGGTCGTTACGGCTAGCTCGAACTTACCGCCTCGGCTGTTGCGAAACCATATGAGAAAATTACTACTACACCATGTACGCACATTTGCTATACCACTAATTAAACAATTGCGAAAAATGAAATCATATACTATTCGTTAATTCGTATTACATAACATAACAACATCACGCTTATTTTATATGTAATTCCTTTTGTACGTACTGTACCTTTTATATGATTTATTCATTACAAAATAATACGTAGGTAATTAAAATGCTTTATTCAAACGAAAAAGACAAATTTACGCAATATGTGGCTTGTCAATATTAAATTGACGCATCAATTGAAGAACAAAGAACAACAAACGGCGGTAAAGCGAAAGGGACGACGGAAACCTTGTTTTAGCGTTTCCCACGAATCAAGATTGTAGGTGTGGGTTATCT
Organism: Microceris miodesmiata; assembly: GCA_018245735.1. Classification (NCBI taxonomy): domain Eukaryota; kingdom Metazoa; phylum Arthropoda; class Insecta; order Lepidoptera; family Hesperiidae; genus Microceris; species Microceris miodesmiata. Next base: position 768 of record DWEC01000090.1, read on the forward strand.
TCCGTCTCACTCCACATGAAACCCCACCACATGAGTGTGAAAAGGACAGCGCGTTGAACGTGTTTTATAGCGTTCAAGAAAGTCGTCCTGTAGGATCAAGTTTATAATGAATGAAGAAATGGGTCAAAGTAAAATGAAGTTACATAGTCTTGATAGATCCAATCTGATGAAAGCGGAAAGCTACTTTTCTGACGTACTTTGTCATCAAAGCAAGCGCGTTCATGCTTTAAATTGAAATTGGGAATAGGTTGATAAATATGTATGTACCTATTGCTACCCTATTCGCCTCTACACCCGACCGAAGCGGATTCGTTACTTAGTTCCAATGAAAGGAAAACAGGTAAATCAGTTTTTATATATGTGTCTATGGTGAAATAACGTGACGATGGTCCGTATAGAAACCTTCGTGATATCAGGTATCTGTCCCATGATGTTAATATTAACAGGTACACAACTATTGTGCTATCCCAGTTAAGGGATGTTACAATAGCGTACATCAACAAAAACCCATACAATTGTCATTGACAAAGGTTTTTGAATTCGTATTTACGAAACCTACGTTAGTCGAACGCACCTGCAGTTAGTAGTTACCTGATGAATATAGCATCGCTTAAAATATATACACATAGTGAAGTTAGAGATTCGCTCATTAGTTTTTTCACGCATTTTAATGATAAAAATAAAGAAAATTTAACCCTCGCCGAGCTATACGACCATCTGGTAATAGTCCTCAAAACGAAAGTCGTACTACGATAAACCATAGATAAATGTTTTTCTATACCCAATGATTGATTTCGAGTCACAATAATTCTTACTGTCAATGCTTTTCTATAATTTTCAGTTGAAATACTGCACGAGAAAGACTTAATTTATTATTATTTGAAACGTTATGACTTTTATTTGTCTATGATTATCCTTCTATAAACATAATTGACTTAAGAAGTTCAGAATATTAAAACCCGATAATTAACATAATAAAATACCATGTTTAAACTGGAATCCTACTGAAGTTCCAGTTTCGGTTTTAATTATAGCCAAAGCTGAAAGAGTAATGATATCCGGGTATAATTTAGTAACGTATCATCACGCCTGTAGTACCTGAAGGGGCAGACAGATGAGCGTAGTACGGTCTCATATTTCACCAGTTACGTTCAGTAACAATTTAACAATCATCTGAAAATCGATTTTCGTCGATCGATTTCGTCGAAACTTAATAAAAGCGTTATCAAATTCATCATTAATCTATTATTTGATTCACTAGGCCACATGCCATTTTTATGTCTATTTACGAAATAAAATAAACAATAGAAAACCCATGAGATGTATGATATTCATTGTTATTAACAACTTCATTAGGAACGTCGTCAGAAGAAAAAATCGCTCGTGAAATCGAAATTTTATCGCTTTCATTCAAAGTTTCTAATTCTATGAACCTTCGAATACTTCGCGTTTTGTAATACTGTGTCTTAGTTAGGCAAACATTTGTTATATTATAGCAATAAATATACAGATTTAAAACGCACTTTTGTAAAGAGGTGCGCGCCATTGATTTGAATCCGGCACCCCCGAAGTGAGGCTGAATTCTAAACCACTAGGCTATCACTATACATAAATATGATTTTATTTATATGAAGCTTTGAAATTGTATTGTCTATGGCCGTTATAATCTACTACTGTCAAATTCTAAGTACCTGTACATAATGAAAGCATTAAAAAAAACATTTTTGTCTATAATATTAGTCTTTAGGACTTACCGAATAAAAACAACGAATGCTTAACCAAAATACAGTTTCGATTAGAAACAAATTGGAATAGGAAGTCCATTTTCATGAAACAGTTGCATAAATAATAACTTTACAAGCAGCAATTAGCCTAAAATTACCCAGGCGATATTGTTAGACGGCGCGAACTAATCAAGCTTGCAACGAGAGCAACTCAACTTCAATAGAGTATTTCGTGTTCAATTAGGTTATTGTTACACGGTGCATTCACAGCCTGCAGCGCTGCCAGTTCCAATGCAAATTTTTGATCAGGCTGAAAATTCAATGAATTTTTTTCTACCCACATAGAGATGAAGCCTTCAAAGAAAAAATCATATAAAATGATTTTGCTACATGAAAAAAGGTAAAACGAACAAAAGTATTACGTAATCAATGATTTATTTCTTATATATTGATACCTATGATCTTACGTGTATACATATAATGTAAATATAAGTAAAAAGACTTTCATTTATGTATATTCATTTCAACGGCAATACTGGCAACCAATTTTTTATTTCTCGTATAAATACGTCATAGCAAATTATCCAAACTAAAAACACAAAAGTAAAAAAAAATCCTGTCGTCACACAAATTGAACATCTGGTAACACTGGTTACATCTCACATTCATAGCTGGCGGGCTACGACCGCATTTGTATAGCAGGTAGACCATCCCTTGTCAAAGAACCCGTACCTACGGAAAGGCACACGTGTTCAGATACCATAAATCAGTGCCCCCCCAAGTACGAAACAGCTAAGTAATTTAATAAGCCTCGGGTGAAATATTGTTACTTACGTTTCAACGCAACAAAGAAAGCTTTTAAACCGACATAACAACGTGCAAAATAAAGTTACTTGTCCGTCCAGTCTTTTTATTATTTGTGAACGCAATATGAACGTTAAGAAAACAAGACCCTGCAGTGAAGGTATTTACGTACTAAACGTCCGTTTATAGAGTAAAGGTCGTAAAATATATTAAAAAGTAGTAAAACATCCATATTGAAAAGTAGATAAATTAATATAGGAAGTAGATAGTATAAATAAAAATTAAAACAAAACAATCATTCACTATCAACGACCGATTTTTATCACACGTTTCTGACACCGCATGGCAACTAGCAAAAGCTTCAGTATGTAATCCTTATTAAACATCGCAGTGACTCACTCCTTTGTTATTGCTACGAAAACCAGTTTATTGAAAAAAAATTGATGCGCCGAGCTGACCTGCGCACCCGCAAGTTCACTTGTACTACCGAAACGGTTGTGTGCGTGAGAGATCTGTGTGAGTGAGCTAGAATCGCAATAGGGTTGTCAGCTACATTTTATACATTTATTTTGTCTTTTACATGAACTTACTTTAAACAGGTGTTATAAGCTGGTGTTGTGCTCTACCTAGGGCTTGTGAAAAATTGTAACTTTCAAACAAGATATATTGTGATGTTAACACTTTTCACTTGAAGCATGCATAATATTTAAGAATGATTTACATGAGAAGATTCCTAATATGGTTGATGTTTGATAAATACCTTTTTTGTTCATTGGACCATTCAATGCGATATTTTTATGTGTACATAATTATTATCTTATATTACACCAACGAGACTAACACCAACATAATTAATAACATAGCAAAATAAAAGGTAATACGTGAGAACAAAAATGATAACAGAAAATAACAAATCATACATTTATATTTTAATCGACCATAATAATTTATATTAAACAAGAGTGACAACCCTAGCGGTTGGAACTGTATTGGTATCGTGTGATGCTGCGTCACATGGTTCTGTGTGAGTGAAGCTAAGCGAGTTGTAACCTGTTCGTGGCTGAATGAAGTGGCACAGGAGGTAAGCTACTTTCTATCGAGCGATCCACGAGCAGAACGCATTACTTTACCAACCTGACCGGACCACTAGTAATGCACCGTCTGAAAACACCCTAACTAATTAATTAACACTGTGCTTTCGATGTTAATTAACAATTAATTTTTTTTTTATTTTGTAAATATATTTTTCAAAGAGTTTACGCGCCTTTATTGTAAAAATCTGCTGCTAAACAGCGCTCTGTCATTTCTGTTTGCCGAATGAATTCGGTTAAAACTAGTCGTATCAAGTTTGTGTGCTAAGAAATAAAATTCATTAATCTCCAGTGTTTGGTTTTTTCTTCTACGACTATTTTCATAGACTTTACTTCAATAGTCTGCATACATATAGCTGTAAACTTAATTATTAGGTGGGATTAGGAAGACGTGGAAGCTTCTAGCACAAGATGAAAATGTAGGTTGCGCGATATGAATGTACCTACCCAGTTCTATTAATGATTCGATCGCTAAATATAGCCGAGCAGACCTCAATTTAAGCTGTAAATTAAAAAAACCCTGAAACACTTAATAATCGACCCATTATAATTCCACTGTTGGAATATGGGTCTACTCTCATATTGAAAGGGTTAAGGCCATCGTTTGCCACACTGCCAAGTGCGGGTTGGCAGACTGCACACATCTTAGGTTTTTTTTTTATAAATTCTAAGGTGTGCAGGTTTCGTCACATGTTTTCCTTCACCGTTAGCAAGTGATATTTAAATTTAAAACGCACTTTTCTAAAGAGGTGCGCGCAATGGTTTTTAACCCAGACCTCCGGAGCAAGAGGCTGAATTCTTAACCACTAGGCCATCACTGCTGAGACACTTGAATGGACGTAACTAGTGGGCAGCACACAAGAGAACATAAACACAGAGTCTATAATTTTGTGTCTTTTGTGTCGCGATAAAGAAAGCACGTTTTCACCGTAAACATTATGTAGCACTTATCCCCGGCGTTTTGCGTAACAATGGCGGTAATGATAAATTGTTTCTAATAGATCTTAAACCACGAGCGAGTGGATTGTGGCAGCACAAAGGAAACAATACCATCCCACAAGTGACTCCGCCAACTATCTATTACGGCTCGACGAAATTTCAATGGATTCGACCTCGCAACTATTTCTCTCGCTTTATATCATGACTGGGGACTACTATAGAAAAACCTGTATTGTATGCTTACAATCAGTTCTCGTTATACTTCCCATGCTAGTCATTATCATTATACTATCGCGCCAAGTCTCTTATGGGATAGGAGCACCTAATTCCAAAAATGTATCTATTCTTACAGAACTTATGTGCTTGTTCTATATTGTCATTCTCTTCGTACAGCATTCACTGGTTTCGTAGACTTTTAACTCATAAAGCCTAATGAATAATAATTTATATTTAATTCGGTGACACCTAAAAATAAATGAATTCGGTCACACTTACTCATCTGCAATTATCATGAATTTGCAGTAACTCTAGAATCGGCTGCATCTCAACTCGAAGAAGTACGATAATTGTATATATCTTGACAACGGCTAATGTTTAAGAGGTGACATGTCATATATCTCCTATGATAAGCTTCAGCAGCGTTCTTGAGCCAATTAGAGGAGGCCAACCCTTATACATTCCAAAAGGGCGGAGGGCTTCCGAGTGGTGCCTCACTACCTGTGACGACAAAATCAATAAATAACAAGTTTTATTGCAACATCTGAATAAATTGAATCCGTGCGCATTTACCTAACTCCATTTTATATGCTTGAAATACTTTCTAACTTCTTAATGTGTTTAGACGTTTTAATTTGCCCGTAAATTTAAAATAAAGATTAGTTTAATCATGCAATAATAGAAATGGTTCTTCTCGCCCCAAAACAATATTTATAATAGAAAAGACTAAGATAAACAATATTTATTTAACCATAATAGTTTAAATGTATGTACATACCTCTAACTCAATAAACATCAATTTCACATGTAGTGCTAATTGTTCAAAGGCCGGGAAAGGGGTAGGCAGTCATGAAATGAATAGGTACCGAGTATTTAATATGGGCTATGACACCGCACCCGACAAGGGTCCGCTGGTGGAGACACAAAGCCCCTGTCCACTCGATTAGACCCTATTGATGGAGTCTCGTGAAATAAAATACATAAGGATACTTAAGATTGATACGTTTGTATCATATACCAATAAATTATGAAGGACTAACGGACAGATGTACTTTTATTCTGTTGCTTACATATGTCGTTAAGGATAAATTGTTTCCCCTAAATATAGCGGTTCAATGAACTCTGAAATCAATAGGAGTACATGTAATAACGACTAGGATCTCTTAAAATAATTACGTGACAATTATTCACTAATTTAATAAATGGTACTTAAAATAACGATAGAGTTATGGGAAAATCCAAACCAATCAATCAAACAAATATTTTTTTGTTTGCATATAATATGAATACAGTAGTTAAAAACGTTAAAAGTAATGGAGAATTTACTTTATGCCACCCACCGAGGTATACAAAATTTAGATAAAGTAATTACATTAACAATATGAAGTGATAAAAATGGATACCAATTACAAATTAATAGTTTTTTTAATACACAAAGCTAACGTTATCAAAATGGATGATACGCAACGTGAGTACCTACGTATGAAATGTTGTTTTTATTACAGCCCAAGGATCCTCGAACGGAATTAGACTTGGTTCACAACGAGCGCTAATTGAATTCTAAACTTGAGCTGAACCTCATTTGGAACCCGCGAAGTTAATTAATTCTCGTAGCGCCATGCAATAGATTCAGGCCCGGAGTTATTCGCGTGCCACACAAAACAAACTCACTAATTTTATGCACAATTATATTTTGATACCAATATCTGCCTAATTTCATAGGCGATAAGGTCGCTTTTAATATGATTTACTGCTTTATCACGCACACGTGAAATAACTCATCGCAGTTTTGATACATTTTTTTCTTATCGCTGAATTAATTAGCACATTAGTAAAAAAACTTTATGGAGATGTTACGTGGTTCGTTTTGATAAGTTTCTTCTGGTTACAAAGTTTAAAGCAGAAAAGATTAAAAAATAGGAACAAATAAAAACAGGAACAATAAAAAATAGGAACAATAAAAACAGGAACAATAAAAATAGGAACAATAAAAACAGGAACAATAAAAAATAGGAACAATAAAAACAGGAACAATAAAAAAATAGGAACAATAATAAAGTAGGAACACAGCTTATGGCTCGTGCGTTAAACCCTGGGAAATTAGGGGACGTATTCAATACCCGTACGCATTGTGGTAATAATAGTTCGGGAACAATAGCCGTAATTGGTAATCCCCTAACATTACATTTAGATAATTTTATGACCCCCACAGATAATGCCCACATAAATCACTCGACTCTGGACGCCACTATTCGTTATGTCGGGCGATGTTGTGTGAAACCAGTCACGGACGGAACCCACATACACGCGGTGTGAACTTTGGGATATAAAAAATCAACCCCATATTCGCATACGGATTGCATTTAATGTTGCATCCGTTGCAATCGTATTGTTGACATTATGTCATTTTTCATGCGAACCATCCAATTTTAATCAATACGACTCTTATTCTGATACAATAAGATTTAACTTTGAACATTTTGTTATATATTAAACGTATTCTGACCTTATTAGTTAAAATATTATTTTACGATCCGCTTGTTTTACAAATTTATAATATACTAGTAACAAAAACCGTGGCTGTTAAAAAATTCTTCCCAAAGGTGGACTCAGGTTTTTTCTCATAGATTTAAGCAACTACGCCATACAACTGACCGAAAATAGATACCGGTTAATGATATTCATTCTATTGTTTTATCGTCACGCCTGATCCCTTACGGACTAGTTAATGCTAGCGTTTAGTATGCCTATACTTTATTATCCAAAAGCTTCTTACAAAGTTAAAAGACTGTTTCCTCACTGTATCAACTTCGACTAACTTACGAGTGTTACAATAAACACGTATGGAAATTGATACATTTTGAAACGTACTTACACATTAAGATACACTTTACACGATGGTAGCAGTTTCTTCTAACGGTTTTAACAACAAGTTCTGCAATTGTTTCGCCAATGACGTATTACACAATCGAGGTGATCGACTTATTGAGAGCTCTAACTCCCGTATGTACGTGAACAGTTTAGTTCGATAGTCGTTGAATGGTACAATCAACAATGTATCATTTATTTATTTATCTTAACAACTGATCTGTCAACGCAAAACATCATAACTGCAAATGATCTGGTCAAATATATAACATATAGATAGATATGTTAGCTCTGGTGAAATTACTAGATCCAATTATGTATTGTTCAACCTCAGCGTTTTAATTTTGAAAAGGAGTGGTGTATATCAACATTTATACATATTAAATGTATATTATCATCGTCGTCGTCAGCCTATCTCAGTCCACTGCTGGACATAGGCCTCCCCCAATGAGCGCCATCGCGCCCTGTCCTCGGCTTGTCGCATAATATAAATGTATGTAAATAGGACAAAACACGGAATGTTCGTTAAATACATTTTGTAGAGTGATATTAATTCATCGGCCGCATTAGAATTGTGATCAAAAATAGAATAGGTTCACAACAGGATAATTACTATAATTAATAAACGTATATCGAAATGTTAATTAACTATTAATGCAAAATTATAAACTAAATACACAACAACAGTAATTACCAGCGGCTGATTGCTAGACATATTAATATGCTATTTACGGTTATATGCAAAAAGCGAAAACAGAATTTGTTTCCTGTATAATAACTACCTATATTAATATTTAACATGTAAATGAGTTATATGCATACATGGCTCTTTGCTAACACGATTCTTATTATTATTCAATGTGGTTTTATTCATAATTTTATCGATTTCTTATACTAACAGCGCTATAACTACATTCTTGTTCGAATTTGGGAGTAATAGTGACTTTTTATTTGGAAAAGTGTTTGAAGAATTTAATTTGAGAGTCAAGGGCTGAAAACCAATTTCATGGGATGTAAAACGTAACTGGTGAGTCGTGGAAGTGTACTACACTCCTTTCCTTACTTACCCCTTCGGGGAAGGAATGGTACGTTTTAATTTGAGTCACATATAAAACAATTTATCAAATCCCTTTGCGTGAATTTCGTAATATATTATTATTTTAAATTCTTCGTTAAAAATAGTTCATTTAGCCCAATCAAAATCACAATAACTGTCAGCACGAGAGCCTATGGGCGCCGAAGGGATCAAATCTGCCCATCGATATTTTGGGACGCAATCCCTATCTGTCATCGGCAGCCTCCCCATTGATTAGGGCTGTTGGTTAATTCGGCTCGATATCATTACCATATACGTCCAATTGTTGACAATCATTCTATTCGTCGGCAACTGGAGGCTACAATTCGTAATTGCAAATTATGTTTAATGTTAGTACTTGTAATTGTAAATATGTTAATCGTTACAATTTGTAGTCAGATATATGTTAAAATCTTATAATTTGTACTTTAAAACTTCTTAATTAAAATTATTAAAAGATACCGTTTGTAATTCGAACTAATTTCATTTACGTGTTATTTAAAAACTTTAAAAATTTAACAAAAGGCACAGCTGAGGTGAGTAAACGCTTAGTTTTAATGTATAGGTAATATCAATCTTCAGTTCATAAATGTATATATAACACAGATAAAAGCTTTTCCAGTCTGTGTATCAGAGAAATGCAATAAAATATTATTAATAAATAGTGTCTATTAGTAGTAATAGAAAATACAATCTAGTTTGCCATCCGTTGATTTCCATTTCAATGCGCAAACATTGCTTTCTTACAGAATAGAGGCCTATTTCAAAGACTACAGTTCAAATGTATATGATGTTTAAGGAAATACAGTAGCACCGCACACAACAAACAGTACTTCAATTAATAAAAGGATGTGCAATGTAACAGAGATTAAAAATCATATCGTCTAGACATCGACGCTTATTAAAAGTTTAGAAAATCGTGCTTCTTTATAGCACAGTATTGTGTTTCCTTGAGCAATATGCACATTTTAATGGTAGTTTTTGAGGAAAACCACATATGTAATGTGAAAATGTAATATTTATGCACTGGAACAATGAAATTATTGTTTAAAATACATTGTGTTTGCCGCAAAGATTTTTAGCAAATAATTCGGACAGCCCTGATTGAATATTTCCGTACATCGCATGTGACGGGATTCGTTGAAATATCCCGAAGCACAATAGTGGTACCACAATTGAGTGTCAGTTTAAACACAATGCAGCGTGCAGCGAAGATTTATTGTGTCTCAATCAACAATTTCAGTGCCCACTCCGACCATGTAGTTGGTAGCCAAGTTGCCCTATTTCGCAAAGTAAATTCGATTTGCACAACGTTGCAGGTAAACGACATGAGGGAAGAGAATGAGGTGCTGAGCTAATAATAGTTTGTTTACAGGACAAAATGAACAACATCAGCAGAGGAAACTACCAAATTAACTTTGCTTATCACAACTAATGACTTCCTCCCTTTTGTGAAAACTTCGATTATCGAACCGGGAAATTCAAAATATTATTAATTCTCAATGATGTACAATTCGTACATCATTACGAATAACTATGTTGTTAAAATATTAAGTACATAATGTTTTAACGACATAGAGTAAAAAATACAACAGAGTTAACCAAGCAAACATATTTAAAAATATGTAAGACAAAAAATCGAAAACTGGGGACTAATCAATTAACAAGTCTGCATTTTGTAATAGGAAACAATATCACTTAAACACTCAACGCCATCGCTGCTGTGTGTATATTTATCCTCGCACCACACACAGAAGCATCATAACAAAGTGTTTTACACGTCAAAAGATGCAGACACTAATCAGCGGATAAAAATAAAACTATAACTTCAAAAGAATTGCAGCAAAATCGGTTCATAAGTGATTGGGTACGCCGTGATATAGGCGGCCATGTTTTTTCTCTTTTTTTTTAAACGCTCGCCGGCCCGACACAATCCGATACTGAACAATGTCTCTTGAACCTGTCTCCATTTATTAAACTTAGGCTATATTTCAATTTTTTAATATCGAATTATATTTCACATAATGTCTTTAAACATCGCGTTCCATTTCACGAACACAGAACGAAAATAAAAAGTCTGCAACACAACAAATATTTATTGTTAATAATTACATTTTTATAAAAATATCTTTAAACGAAACGTACTGCAATCGTGTGATACAAAAACAAAAGCAGTAAGACACATTTCATCATAGATACGAATTACATACGCCAGTAAACGGTACAAGGCGTGGTCTGTAGGCAACATAGTTTACACCTAATGATGTACTAAAATGCAACTTATATGTAGCGCAATAAGGTATATATTGGCATACGGGGCATGCAAAGTGCACGTTCAGGTCAGTGGTACCGAGGCCACTAAACAAAATATCAAGCAACCGGATCCGGTCCACTGTCGCATTATTCTGTACTTATTTCATTTGATCGCAACTATTACTTCATTCCGTCCTGAGAATGTCGTTTTACATAGATTACAAGAATCCTCCTAAGTACTGTCATATTTAATAAAAGGCTTTATTTTGACCATTGTAATGGACTTGTAATTAATTAATGTTATAATTACTTAGGTTCTAATGGCATTATTCTCCCAATTAACCCTCTGTGGTTGATAAAAGCTTGTAACAGAAGTAAAATTAATACAAATAAATACTTATAAATTATGGAAAGAGACGCAACAGTTAGTAAAAAACGCTTGAAATCGTAAATTGTCCAATTTCAAAGAGGTAAAAGATCAAAGTCACCGAAACCCTGATAAGAAACTTCGTACTACCTTCAAAGGCTATTTACAAACTTTTCAGTACAAGGACAGTCAAAAAACAGTGCCATGACATTTTCTGTTCTATGTTCTGTTAAAATACATGATGTATATAATTTCCATTTCATTGGTTTATGAATTATTGTCATCGGACAGTGTTGGTCCGTATTCATTTTGTAACAAAAGTAGGCATGCGCGAGATACTGACCACAATCTCATTTGAAGGAGAGTGATGGTGCGGTTAAAGAAACACGCTCGCCTACAAGCAATATCTTGTAACATAACTTTAATATAATTGTAGCGGCGTATCTATCGCAGAACAGATGTTTCTAGAAAGTTCGAAATTGTTAGTTCTTTAACTTTTATTTAATGTACGACAGCAATCTCGTGCAAAGTGCCCTGATTACCTCATCATTAAGACTTTCCATTTTTCAATGTAACGTAATATGTAAAAAATATGTGCTTGCAACTCCGATATATTTATTCGAAATATGATCACAATATCACAGAAAACCGAAACAGATACCTACATATTTGTTCAGGTTGTCACATTTACACAGTTTTCTAAGCAAACACATTGCGCTATCTTAATCAAATACGCTTTTAAAACGTATCTGTTACAATATTGCTAAGGCACACGAATGTACCTAGCAGTATTTTTCCCTATACAGGAACTAATCAAGTACAAAACAAAGTCCGATACTAAACATCACGGAGAAATTCACTATGGCCGCCGCTATCCGCTCATAATATCTAATGCACACGATAATTTCGGTTCAGCGTTCACGTCATTACGCTGACAATTTGTATGAGGCGCTGACCCGTCATTACCGTCATGGACTATTTACATAATGACAGCGCTGAACGCCAGTGAAAGATATCGCGTCAAATCTGTCGCTGTTGCAATAATAATTGTTACAATATCAAACCGGAACCGGATAGAATATAAATATGACGTGTGTTACGTATATTATTATGTACATATTGATATGCGAAGAGAAATCTTTGGACTTCGTTTTGTATATACGGAGTACGAGTATTGTACATACGGAGTTTGAGATTTGACATGGTTAAAATTTATAGAGACGAAATGCAGGAAACTAGCTTTCATAAACACATATGTGTTAGGTTAAGTATTTGATTAAATTTATTAAAACATTCATTTTTTACATTCAAACTGTCAATTTCAGATACTTATTAATCTATGGTCAAACAGTAGCATAGAGTAGAGATTTACAAAGCTATAGTCTTTAAAATAAAAATCTCGCCTAACCTAAAAGATTCAAATTCGAAATTTAATATTGACAGTCGAATTTCAACCAGTGCAGAATCGTTTGTATTTTTAATATATCCAGGAGCATAAACTTCATTTTAATATGTATATAACAATACAATCTCTGTATAGTACGTTTAAATCCCAATACGTAGATACGAACTTCAAATCACAATTCTGTGTCATGATTTGAGAGTTTTTAAAAGGCTTTGTTTTGTTTTATAATGTAACGAAAGTGACTAAGGTAGTATTGTACAATTGTGTAACACTAAGCTAAGGTACTTAATAATTAAGTGGCTACAACTTAAAGTAATACATGTTACATAGCGTCTAATGCATTCCTATTAGTTGTTGCGTAACAGCGACATCTATTGTCCACTATCAAATGAACCACGAAATAACTTGGGAAAAAATTATTGGAAAGTTATTATTGTATTTAGTTATTGAAGGATGTTGGCTAGAAATGATATAAATATATATATGGGATTAACCTGGATTTTATTTTGAGTACACGTATAAGATTATATGGCTACAGAGCATCAGATGACAGACAGCTGTCAAGTTGATGTGACATAACAAAGACATTATTTTCTTACGTTCAATAATACTTCCAACTTTGTCTTTTTCGTTTACAAATATGTTTTTATACACAAAAACCAACAGCTATATATAGTTATACAATATCCTAAATAGTTGTGGCCGTATTATTACACGTCGATTTCATTATAAATACGGAGCTTAGTCAAAATTTAATTGTTTATTTACTAATAACTATATTCCGCTACCTACCCCTTGGGGATTACAGGGGTGATGTTACTTTTTTTTTAATTATATATCAGTCTTACTGAAACATATGTCTGAATGTAATCGTTTAAATAACACCAAAATAGAAAACTACACGCGTTCTTCAACTTACATAACAAAGATCATTATCTCGTAGATATTAGAAGCAACACAGAACGTGATACAACAAACAGTGCTTTAATGTTTGCTTTAGTAACAGTGCATCAACATTCATCATAGTCGTGGCGGCAAAAAGACAGACTTCAGAGACAATCCTTTTGTTTTCACATTAATGTTCACATCGCATGCCCGTCCAACGGCACGAGATCTACTGGGTTATATTCGCTTCGAAATAAACATTGGGAGTGCGTGTCGCTACCTATTACCATAGCCGACGAAATATTTACAAGCAATGTTCCATCTAATAAACTTGATGTACTCCGTTCGGGGACATAATATCCCCTGCCCAATTAATTTGACACGAACTCACACTAATAAAGAGGTATCTATGACAATTCTCATATGTATTCAACATTCCACGGTCAGAATCTCTCGTATCCACTAATTGACAATAATTATATTTGTAATTGCTAATTTAAAGTATCTGGATGGTTTTACATTCTGTTCCGGTTGACTTGTGTAGTCATGAAATGCACCAAAATCCAATTACTTTGAATAATTTGCGTGTGTGTCATATATGAACACAACGAAGTTATAAAGAGACATATTTAAAAACTTTTAATATGGCATCAAAAATATGTAAGGAATTATTTATTTTATGTACATTTCAATTTGTTGTTTCATTATGTCTTTTTATTGTTGTTAGTTAATTTTATTTCATATCTTGTTATTATTAAATCTGTTTCTATTTTATTCACTTGTACCTCGCATAATACATTCAGAATTTACAATCAGCTCTTTGAGCCACAGTATATGGGAAACATAACACATAAATAAGACCTTTTTTCCTTGTACACATAAATATGAACATCTCTAGAAGTTTCTTTTTAGCGAGTAACAAATACAAGTGCAGTTTACAAAGTTTAAACGCAAACTTAACTTGGCCGTCAAAGAACGCACATTTCGACACCCTATACTTTCACCGAGCGACGCTGTCTTATCGGATACGAGTAACGACACTTCGTTTACATTTCAATGCTCTTTTTACATTGTAAACTATAATACAAGCAACTATGAGAACCAACTCGTTCAGTTATGGTATCGTGCAAGATTTACAGGTCCAATTTCCAGCTTGTAGATATTGACGTTATCTTTTGATATCTGGTTTCATAGCAAATAACAACAATTTTATGTTGATAAAATACCTCTTAAATAGATGAAATCTGATTATCAACCGGATATGCCATATTAATAAGTGACAGAATTAAGAAATGAACATTTTAAGGGTAGATGTAAATAAAACTACTCTTGTATGGCGGGCAGTAAATGACAGTTCATAAATTCGTCACAATGGCGCTCGCGAGCAAAAAGCATACATATGATGTTAATTTAACGGTTGAGAACTGAATGAACAGAATGAAGTATACTGAATAGAAAGTTTTAATGTTTTTGATAACTACAGTACTTAGTATAGAACTATTATAGTATAGAACTATTTAAGAAGTCCAAAACAAATTAATAAATCCTACTATCCTATTTTACTCTAATAATTTTTCGCGGTTTCTTTGAAATTCAACCTCTTGCGACAGTAGCGCCACCCTAATTTAACGCATTCTGACGGACCCTTTCCATAAACGAAGATAGTTGTCCTTACCCATATCCTTTATGAATAAAATGAAAGGAAACTTGGGACCAATTTCTCAATGAAATGAGCGCGCCATTTTGAGTTTCTTCTATATAGATATTGCATTGAAATCCCTACATTTGAATGTATTACGTAACGATTAGGTAAAAATAGTCGAAAAACCTTGATAACAAATCACTAGAAATCAAAATATAAAGTTTATGCATAATTTATATTATAAACGCTAGAGTAAGCACGTTCTAGTCCTTTTTGTTCAGATATAAATAAACAATAACAAAGTGAAATTGGAAAGAATAAGAGAATTAGTCATCTTGTAAACAAAGCACTCGTCGATTTCATATCAAAATTTTACCCAAGTTACGTAATACGCAGCTCCCACGCTCGCTCTCAAAAGTCCCATTTCGTGTATACAATACACAATTATGTACAGTTGCATGGCCGTACATGAAATTATAACATAAAACCTCAATTGTCTAACATATAGTGAAGTAAATGTTAGAGTTTCACGGCTGCGACCACAAGCACACATTTGCGTTGGATGCAGTTTGCAACTCGATGTTACTCGTATAATAATTAATTTCTAATATTCTATTAAGGATATACACAAACACTTGTTATATTTGGCAAAACAATTGATTGAGGTTTTATTGGCAAATTGTGTTTCATATATTGTTATATGATTAACTCATCGTATTGAAATTAGTTTATTGATCATACACTATAATTAAAATGGCCAGCAAGTATGCAGTTTACCTGTTGTTTTGTGACCATAATCGAGGGTTCTATAAAAACATTACCAAATTCATAGACATTAATACGTTATTTATTTATATGGGATTTAAATGTAATACCTTTTCAATATATTACGTACCATATCGTGCACAAATAGTCTCACGAATTGAATTTTGAAATTAATTGAGAGCGTTTGGAAATCTTATGCAGGTACACGGTTTGCGGGACGGACCGACAGACAATGCTCTCGGCAATTGGATTGTCGGTGCCCCAAGGATCGGCCGAAGTCGCTTCGTAATTGGCTATTCCAGTCACGAGTCCGCCAGCAATCTTAACCCGCAGACCATAAGACGAGAAGCATATTTCATAACACAGTACTTCAATAATAACAGATTTTGTAATCGATTTTTCAAAAGCACTATAAAAGTTTTAATTAGTTTATGATATCATCATGGAAGTAGGGCAAGAGCCAGCGGCAACTACCTGCTGAACTTTTGAAAAGTTTCGCTCTGAAAGTAGGCTGAATACAACAAGTAAGTTTGTTTTTACATCAATCATTTTTTAAAAATTGTATTCGTTAATAAACGTAGGCTGTTGAAGCGAAAAATATACGTGGAATTTATAGCATGAAATTTGGTAATGTTTTTTTACTTCTGCAAACTGTAAAGTACGTCCAAAGAGATATTTTTAAGATATTTAACTCATTTACATTCATTGCAAGTCAATCCACTTTCAGTTACAAGTTTAGTTTCCAATATTAAAGATTTTCTGGCTTTGGCGCTACTCCCGAACCATTAGGACGTTGGCGGAGCGCCAACACTCGAGGTGCGAGTATATTTGTAAGCTTAACATTCAAGGAAGTGTGGAATCTTGGAATAGAACTTCCTATGGAATGATGAGCTCGTCTCAATAAATTAAACGAGGTATCCTCAAAAAAAATGAGCATCTGAACTGAGATTAAAGTAATAAATTACAGTTTAAGTTATATTAAAATTGAACTTCCAAACTAAATAAAGTTGAAATGTAAGCATGTCATTAATAATGTACAGAATTTTCACGACATTCTTATTTATGGTTTTTAAATTGTTTAGTTTAATGGCACCGGTTCATATCTTAAGTTCTATGCTATTCATTACACTGATCATCGACAGATACGATAGGAACGAACTATAGTTAATAGAATATTTAAAAATAGAAAGCGAGCAATTACAATCGAAGTCCTTGTCGCGGCACGAATTTTTCGAGCGCAATAACTCTCCGCGATGCAGCAACGCACGGCGCATACAGCGCGCGATATTTCGCAAACAGAACCGATATTGACCGACAAGCGCACCAGAGGTCACCGCTGTTTACGGAGCTCTAGAAATTTGCGCTTACGCCACACAAAACACAAGCATAAATTGCATATCGAACAAACTTATTCAACTATTCGCGTTCGATACGCCAGATGCTGTACCAATTATACCCTATCTCATAAATATTAGAAAGAATTCAAAAGATGCGTTTTCCACCGCTGACGCTTTAAGTACATTTCTTGCGGAAACGTTTAATCCAGAACTCCTACTAAATAAAGTACATTTGATTAACTTTCAATATTTATATGATTATAAAACGTTTGAGCATTGTCCCCATTCGTCACCATGAACACTTATAGTTCTATTATCAGATATAGATCTTAATCGTTAAGGCCTCTAAGTGATCTTACACGTCTTAGAAAACACTCTGGCGAATACTAAGGTGTATAAATTTCATTACAATGTATGCTTCCAACGTTATAGGAAGCATTATTACCTCACTAACGGACGGTATAAATGCCAAGGCGATTCGTAAGTTTATTTAAATCCAATCACGGGAGGACTTGACAACAGGGCAGGCATTCGTGTCTATCGGCCCACACTCACTCGACCAAAGGCCAGCAGGTTTTTTATTCCCAACAGCTAACTTCTTAAAAGCGTTTGACAAACGACGTGTTTACTTAAGCCTTATAATTATACGTTATCGAACTGTTGACGTTTTAGTTACAAAATACTTCTGTTCAACACGATTTTCCAGTCAAGGGACCGGTAGTGTTTTCTAACCACCATATCGCCAGTGAATTTTAGGAAGATACGGAATGTATTTAGATCTATCATTTAATGTTTTCGTTCGCTTACAAAACAGCCTCAAATAAATAAATAATGTAACTAAAGGACTGCCCCGTCGGTCTAGTGGTTGCAAGCGCGACTGCCATTCGGGAGGTCCTGGGTTCAAATCCCGAGTCGGGTACTATTGGATTTTTCTAATTTAGAATTTCTAGTAGTGACTCGGAGTCTGGATCTGTGCCCGATTTATGGCAATAGGCTCACCACCTATTCCATGAGACATAAACGTAACTGGTGAAACATGGGAATGTACTACACTCCTCTGACTACCCCTTCGGGGAGTACAGACGTGATGTTACGTTTTTATGTAAAGTCATATATTCTCTACTTAATTACTCCACAATTTTCTTAAGCACTTAATAAGAAGTTCATAAAAATAATTTGATTTATATATTAGTGTATCGTTCTCTACATTTAAGAGCTAAAGTAGTTAAAATTGACATACTTATGCTTAAGCTATTTAGATCAAAAGGTGTCTTAACACCTTTGAGTTTGAATGCAAATGAAGTGGACATCATTATAATATTACGACGTTTCATATTTATTAAACACTGATAGAGAAAAATTAATAAACTTGCAAGATAATTTTGAGTGAAAAACGTATAAAACCTCTTATGATACCTCTGTTAAATAAGTGTTAACCCGCATAGAAATAGAATCGTAAACGCACGCAAAGTTTTGTTACAAAACGAAACTGAGAAGCGAAGCGAAATGCACAAGTCAAACTCGAGTCATAAAGCGTACTACACCGTACGAGGCTCGTATCGAGTGTCGCAAACGTGCGCCGACCTACACGGACCTTGTCTGTATGTGGGACGTGGAACAGGCACGGACGATTTAGTTTCACATCGCGATAACAATATGTAGAGCTTTTAACAGTACACAACTTTATAAATACTATCGTTTCCGTCGCTTTGTCATGCTTCAAAAGTGTTACCTTTTAACGATACATATAAGGTTATAAATACTAATATTTCCGTTGCGCTATCATGCATGCTTCATGTCTGTTATTGTTCAAATGACTTCTACTATAAAATCGTACAATAAGAAAAGATGCTATAGTTAAAATATTTTCTAATAATAATCAATATTTCGCATTTTAATATTAATATTACAATAGTAGTATTCTATTATTATTAGTTACTGTTACTGATTAAATTATTTGGCGGCATAATTTGGCCTTTAGGTATGTTTTACCGCGATAACCCGATTATGATTATTATTATTACCTACGACTTACTATTATATTTTTTACTGTCTCAATTAATTCGCGTGATTTAATGTAACAGTCTAAAAATGGGTGAACATTTTATTTTAAGCCACAGGTCTGCATTAAACTGATATTAAATAGTCAGCGCCTAATATCCATGATTCCATACATTGATAAACACTAAACAAAGAAAGCACATAGAAAATTTTGGTACTTTTTACCTATACTGCAACTTTCCTGTTGCAGACCGTATCTGATACGATAATTAAATATCGATTCTTACTCGTAACAACCGAATCTTAATCACCTCAAATCTTTCAATTAGTGTGAAGCTGTACAGCTGATATTGTCAAGCAATTAGGACCTCAAGCTCACTCGCTCCGCGTTGACATTACTCGCGCGTCCATCTGCTATTAACTGAATGAAGAAGAATGCTATGCGCACAAAAAGCCACTAATCCAGGTACCACTTTCCACCATGTGATCGCCACAAACCTGTCTTAATAATTATGCACCTACTAGCATCTTAATGCTCACGTTATCTACACATGTTCTCTAACCTGTTTAATTACGACAACTAGAATTGTTTAGGTTCTGTTGTTTAGTTTCTGGTTTAGGTTAGGTTGTTTACCAGAACTGCTAGACGGGGCTTGGCTCAGGGCGATCCGCTGTCACCTCTATTGTTTAATGTTGCTACTATGGATATTTGCAAATCGTCATCCAGTCGCGTTAACATTTCACAATTTGCAGATGATTTTGTAATCTACACCACAACTCAAGATATTGTCCAAGCTACTATAAATTTACAATTTACACTTAATAAGCTATTTACGCTTTTTGGTAATCTAAATCTCGACATTTCGCCATCTAAATCTCAAGTATGTATTTTTAGTAAGGGTCATAAGAGACTTCATGTTAATTTAACTGTTGAAGGTAACAATTTAAGAATAGTTGATAATGTTAAATATCTTGGAATGTGGTTGGATCGTTCATTACGATGGGGTAAACATATAAATGTGGTGACGGAAAAGGTTTTAAGATTTCTGAATATTCTAAAAGCTTTAGTTGGATCCAGTTGGGGCGTAAGTCCAAAACATGTTAGAAAAATTTATATATCTATAATTCGAAGTCGCATGGATTATGGCAGTATTTTCTATGATAATAGCGCAAAATGTCACCTTGGGAAGCTTGATAGAGTACAAAATCAGGCAATGAGAATTATAGGGGGTTTTATAAAATCAACACCAATTCACGTTATGGAAAGCGAACTTTGCTTACAACCTTTATACCTTCGTAGACGTTTCTTGGCGGGAAAGTATTGGCTCAAAGTAAAATCAATCCATCCAAATTTCAATTTCACACTATTATCTGAATTAATAAGTTTATGTAAGTCTAGATACTGGAATAACAAGAAGAAACCACTATTAACAACAGTTTTTGAGTCATTAAAACATTTTAAAATCCACTCTAGCAAAAGGCTTGGTATGTTTTCGTTGAAGACATGGGTTAGTAAATTAGACCTGTCAAAAGTTATTTATTCGAAAAACGAATGCATAAATCGGCCTAAAAAGAATTTTCATTCCATTACTTTAAAAAATTTATGTTGCAAATATATTAATGACCAGTTTTCGAACTATTATAAGTTATTCACTGATGGATCCAAAATAGATGGAGGCGCCGGAGCGGCCTTTTTAGATTATGAAGCCAGGCAGAACATGAAATTTTGTATTGATGCTAGTGCGAGTATCATGGAAACGGAGCTGATCGCTATTTCAGAGGCCCTGGCGTACGTAAACGTTATCAGTCATGACAAAATTTTAATTTTGACTGACTCTAAGAGCGGACTTCAGCACTTGGCTCGGTGTACCTCGACCTTTCGAGGAACTCCGATAGCCTATACGATTTTGGATCA
Organism: Microceris miodesmiata; assembly: GCA_018245735.1. Lineage (NCBI taxonomy): Eukaryota > Metazoa > Arthropoda > Insecta > Lepidoptera > Hesperiidae > Microceris > Microceris miodesmiata. The sequence goes on from DWEC01000090.1 coordinate 22,055, forward strand.
AATATCCAAATTACAGTCGCAAGGCATTACCTTGGCTCTGCAGTGGATACCTTCACACACCGGTCTCGAGGGTAATGAGATGGTTGATAGCCTAGCTAAACAAGCTGCGACCGATGGGGAACCATATCGTTATTTACCATATTATAGTAATTTTATAGGGAGAATTAAAAGCGAGGTTTATAATATGTGGAAAGAATACTTCAATGTCATATCTAAGGAACGAGGTATATGGTATAAAACGATCCAGCCACACCCCATGAATTCCCCGTGGATTGATAATCCGATATTATCTAGAGGTGAAATAGTGACTGCTTTAAGGCTGCGGTCGGGTCATATTCCGGGCCATAAATTCATGTGTT
>DWEC01000091.1:0-22394 GCA_018245735.1 Microceris miodesmiata
ATCCTTAAACAGAATTATAGAATCTTGACAGCAGGCAAAACGTTTGCGACATGTTGAACTAAATGTGAGTGTGACTGTGATCGCTTACAATGCAATCAGCTACGTGTGTCAGCTCTGTGCTGCATATATCAGACTATTTTTTATACATAAAGCAGTAGTCTCACATGACCGCCACCGCTATCAACGGAAAAGTCAATCTCGACAACGATTGTAGGATCAGAAGTGATAGTGTCTACTAAATCACGTAGAATTGCACCGGACGCAAATAATGAAATAATGATAATGACACGATTATTTCATTAGCAACATAAGTCCTATTCACTTATGTATGTAAGATATTATTATCAGTTATCATCATCCTATTCTAAGTTGGACAGAGCAGCATGACTACTCATAAGGACTGGTTTGCTCAACGCTCAACGTATACAGCTGAACCGGCAACCACGCCCTTTAGATGGAAATACAAATTATTGTTGATGTTGTTGAAAATGACTATATATGTCATGGAAGTTTCATACATACATATAAATAAATACTTATATAGATATTTTTTACAACTAGAAAACATAAAGTAACTATCTCACCATATAAATATTTATCCCTTGGGGGATTCTAACTCATGGTCTTCAGTTTTAGCTGTCAGGTTAATGAACCACTGCAATAACGTCATAACGTAATATACGATTATTCTGGACAATATAAATAAAACTTGAGCTATTTTGTTCAAAGTTATATAATTATAGACATTTCGAAAGCCATAAGCATAAATCTAACAGGATTATAATCTGCGTTATATAATTTATATAAACAATCAAGGAACATACATAAAATTTCCAAGTTAAGCAATCTATCTGTAATAAATTCTGTTATATAGGAATTATGTCAAGTTACATTCCCTGGGTGGATAAATTATGCACTGCTACCCTAATTTTAATGCTAGATGCTACTGATAGATGAATATTCAAGTAAATACTTTGCCCATATACGAAATAAAGTACCTTATTAGAGCTTAGGAGAGTTGCCAACAAATACAAAGGCAAGTACATGACTGGCTAGATTTAAACCTACAAAAGTCACTGTCATTCTAAATTCAAATTCTGTCACGACCGGAAATCAAACTCATGACAGTTTACAAATCAGAACAATTCGGGAACCAAAACGTCTTCCTGGTCCCTCTTACATAGGTGTTATAATATTTAAAATTACAATATATGCGAATTTCAACATTATTGACGTATATATTGACGTCATATATATTGACGATTTTTTTCTCACTTGAATTACAATGAATAGGTACTCGTCGGTCGCTAGCAATGGAACACACGTTTTAGATGGAGTAAATATTGTCGCCAGGGCAATTCATAATACAGTAAATCGTTCACCATAGAGCGGTCAACTACTGCTTCCATTATTTCGTATAAATTGATCGTCTCTTTTACGAGCGCTCGGATGATATACGACGGGATAAGCAACAATACGATATAAATTGTTCGCTTTAATGCGCTTCTGTTGAAATAATATCCGCTAAGATTGCTTCCTGGCCGATTCTTTGCGGAAACTTTTTAAATAAAACCGTATTTATTGACTGCATCAATTGATGCCAGTGCCAATTCGGCATAACGCATTTGGCACTGTCGGCTCCGATGCCAAATTATGTTTTTTTTATGGCAGTTGTATCATTTTCAGTCGCGGTTTATTTAGTATAGCGGAACATGTTGAATTAATTTTATTCGAAGGGAAGAAACATTAAAGTTTTTTTTTTTTCAGAGTGCACCCTAAATGTCAAATCCAAATGTCAAATGTATATCCTTACATACCTGAAGTCATTCTTCAACATTCATTACTTTCTTACGTGCGTCAGTTTGGAGAATTCTGACTCTTACGTAAAACAGATAAAATAATCAGTTTTAGATAAAAGGGAACAAACCAACAAAAGCATTTCGGAACGTAATTGTAAACTGCCAAGTAAAGAATAGACAAAAAATCCTTGTTACTGAACTAGAAACTCCAATAAAGGCAGATTGAGTATTCGGCAGTACTCGAAATTCAAAGGAAGTATCATTAGCCCTTTTTAGTTCGAATTTTAAATCAAAAACTTGATTGAACGCTGACTAATTGACCTTTCCGGCGCAGCTAGAACAATAAAAACGACCGATTACTTAACTCAAATCGACGGTTACTAACTTTAAGCCAAAAATGCCAGGGAAAAGCCAGAAGAATAGCGTAATACTTCTTCTAGTTACATTACCTTTAACCACCTTGGCCGCTTCTTAAATTGGTCGGATATGAATAAAGCATTGCCTTACGTAAAAGAGCTTTCTAACTTTCCCTGAAGCAAATTTTAAACTGTTAATTCGAAGCTGGAAGGTATCTTTGGATAAATTATTGTATGTGTTGCCACGTACATACTTAAATATGCATGTATGTTAGCACCATTAAATGTAATAGGGTCTAGGTGTTTAGCCAATTTCGGAAAACTGGTAACAAAATGTGGTTCAGATTTGTAAGCAATTTAAAGAACTAGTTAAAGCCTGTGCTATTTTATAATATATAGCAACATACTCGTATATTATGTTGTCCAGTTACCACTGGAGTACGTAATTATGTTGGTATATACCTATACACACTTCATACATATTTACATCAACAATTTGAACACTAAACACTATTAGTTAAATGTGGTTATATTCCGCATAATATGTAGGTAAATATGTAGTTTATGTAGGGCAAAGCGTTGGTGATGCCTGTGGTTTTGCAAATATGACATGTTCCATAAGCGATGTTGACCACTCACAATTGGGTGGCGCAATCGCTTTATTGTCAGCCTATGTAGGAATGTATGTATGTATATATGTATGTATTTACTTTTATATAAACACCCTTATTCTTGTTTTTCTTTTGTTAAGTATTATATGATATGTAAGGTTACCTACTTAGGTGTTTAAAAGTTTTCATATTGAGTTTATGGAATTATGCTGCGTATTTAGTAGGAGTAAGAGATTTCTCTTTATCTCTATTTTTCTCTCTCAGGTTCAGTGTCCAGTTTTTAGTGAGTACATTGGCCTTAAATTAGTACCAAGAACGAAATCAAAGGAAGAAGGCATCTTCATGTAAGCCAATTCTTATTACCTTAGTAGAGCTGCTTCCGCTTTAAAACTACGAAACTATTTGGAGCACCGTTTGAAGTTTCTAACGTACATACATAATATGTGTGGCCTTGTAAAAGTTTTAGCCAAGGAAATAGTTGTAAAAGGAATGTTATATGAGCATCCAGTGAGGTCCAGGTTCTGCACGAATACAAATGAAGCGTGCAACTCTGGTGGTGTTCCAACGCAGACAATAACGGCATTCGAATTTTCACCCTGTGCCATTGTGTTAAGGTTGATTATTGCATAAACATTAACAAGTGCATAATTCCGTAGTCACGCTTCACCGTCTTTCTTCCATAACGCAAGAGTTAAGATGTTTCAATTTTTTAAAAAAGCCGGAATGACTCGTAGTCAATTAATCTTATAAAGCGCCCTGCCGTTTTAAAGTCAACTTATTGATAATTTTAATTTAAAATAAATAGCTTCAGACATTTCTAGGTACGGTTATCTGAACCCAAACTAAGAAGATTCTGTGCTGATAAATTACATACGATACATAAACATTATGATATTTATATGATAGTTACTTAGATGTCGTATGTACGCATACATGGATCAAGTATTTGCGCTCATTATTTCAATATTTGTTCTGACTGGGAGTCAATCCCACAATCCCCAGATGAGCAGTCAAGGTCTAAAACTCGTAAACTGGATACCAAACGGGCGATAATAATGCAGGTAGACAGTGATTTCATTAGAGGACAAGGTAGAACGTAACATCAAGTCTGAAATCCTCGAGAGATAGGCAGAGGAGTGTAGTACACTTCCATGTTTCACCAGTTACGTTATACGTCTATTGATGGAATAGGTGGTGAGCTTATTGCCAGCAAGTTAGATATATTATGAACGCAATTTGACTGGTCCTTGGCCAAGCGATTGGTGGATCTGCCTGTTGAAAGAAGGGTTCGATTCCCACTAAGGATAAATATTTGTATGGGGAGCACAAGTAATTATTCTGTGTCTAGCTGTAAAAAATCTGTATCAGTACATATTTATTTGTATATATCTAGATTATGGTCCTCTTGGTTTCCATAACACAAACTATTTTCATGTTTACTTTGGGATCAGATAGTGGTGCGCGGAGATTTCATCATCAACAGCCTTTCTTAGTCCACGGCTGGACATAGGCCTCCCCTAAAGGGAGTTAATGCTCGTAATCTCCACGCTGGGCATGCGGGGTGGAGATATAACAAGACATTATTATGAAATACTATGAAAGTCTCATATATTCTGGGTATACAAAAATGAAATATATTATTGAGACTTTTTGAAATGTGCCATCTGGGCCTCCATGCTTGGAATATCCACGCACGAAGTGATATAATTTTTCCTGCGACATGCAAAGTTTAAAAGATAGCCGTTATTCACTATGTTCAACTCTCTGGGGATAAGCAGCGCGCAAGAAACGTCTCATGTGCTTGACTTTATACGGCTGCACAGATCAATTGCAATATAGAAGCGTTAAAATATTTGCGTTTATTATTAAATTTTTCATCCTGTATACTTTACTCTGCGAAAACAAAGATTTAACTTACTTCAGTTGATGGTTGATTTACGTGGTTGGACTTATAGTTAATCACCACCCTCATCAGCAATTCGTTTGTCGGTTTTTATCCTTATTGGACATTGGTCCAATCGGAACAAGAAGGGTTATTGATATTAGTACTAACTTTGGCGCTAAGACGAACTAATGCACTAGCCTTAGTTCGTCAGAGTCAAATGTGGGTTGATAATCGATATATGAATAATCGACATAAAAAAAAAACTTTCAAAATGGAAACCAAATTATATTTTAATCGCGTCAAAAATGAGTCAGTAAAAACTTTTTTAAATGTACATATATTAAAATCCATTAAAGTAAAGTGCGTTAGTTATCCAATGTAATGAAATTTGCCTTGTGTGGTCAGATTTCGAATCCGCGATTCGGATCGGCAGATCAGTAGTATGCGTCATCAACTATCGGCAAAATATATTACTTTGATATTAATTTCAACTGTTTTTAAAGTAACAAATTCTAATAAACGTTTACCACAATTACATTGCAGAGACGTGTCTATCGCCAGTCTACACTGTTCAGCAGATATGCTATGCATGTTGGAGAGGGCTCACTCGCGCTTCGTTACCCGGCAAGGGTTGCTGTCCAAAGGAAACATTCATGTTTTGTTTTTCCTCAGCGACATGCTGTCTTCACTTAACCTCTCATTTGAAATGTTTGAATCCTATTAACAGATATATTATATGTGATTTTTTTAAACAGGTCTGTGTCATTCGGATACGTAGAAATGATGAAAGACAAAATGTGCATATATTAATGGATGCAGGTGTCGAGAGAGACCAAGACACACTATTCTTTAGGCAAAATCGTTTTTATAAACAATATATCTGTATCTCAGATTAAGACTTCTTTGCGGTTGTATATCTTGTTCACGGTGGTTTTTTTAATCTAATAATAAATAATAATAATCGATCCATTATAATTCCACTGTTGGAATATGGGTCTCCTCTCATATTGAGAGCGTTAAGGCCATAGCCCCCACGGTGGCCAAATGCGGGTTGGCAGACTTCACACACCTTAGATTTTTTTTTAATTCTAAGGAGTGCAGGTTTCTTCGCGATGTTTTCCTTCTCCGTTAGCAAGTGACATTATAATGAGGGTGCAAAATTATTTATTGAAAAGTTAAAGTATACTAAATATTTGATTAAATAAAATGATATAACGAAAATATATAAAAATAGACTTGAATGTCTATGTATGAGTATCATACGAGACGTAGAAAGACTTTGTCATTAAATTAACTTAGAACCCTGTAACCAACCCAACTTCGTTATCTCTGAAAGTTTTTACAATTACTTCTCATTTCGTTTTCGTCTTTCGTTCTTCTTGGAATAATAATTGGGAATGAAAAAGTAACCGTGTTTTACTGCTGCGTTGGAATATCTAAGCCGATTTTCATGAAATCCTTAAAAGAGTTAGTTAGAATTCTAAATAAGAATATGGACTGGTTTAAAACAATTAAATTTTTTGGTACATTTAACTTCATTACAACAATAGTATTATACATATTTAATAAACGACGTTCTTTTAGTTGATGATTAGGTCGTTTATCCAAAAATGTCCTAGATACTCATAATTCTACATACTAATTCATAGCACTCACTGTTAAAAAACTGTAAAGCTTTTGAATTATGTAATTTACGATTATTAACGCTGTCCCGGATTTTATTTAACATAACGTTACATAAAATCTTTTACGTTTTAATTTATCCCGACTCGTGTTTCGTTTGGTCCGAACTTTTCTTCTCATATTTGCAATATACTGCACATGCTGTAAAGTAAAATTTCACGAGTTTTTTAAGAAAAAATCTTGGAAAAACAGCGCCGGTTATTTTTAATATAAAGAAATTATATTTTATCTACATTTTATTATACTCGATTAAACTCGTGGAAGTATGTCAGCGCTATTAGGATAGAGATATGTATTTGGCGCTGGCTACTCCCTGCCTATCCCGTAATGGACCTGGCGTGACGATATAACAAAACAAATATTTTGCTTAGTTAAACTGATGCATTGCATCTCACAGCAGATGATATTTTTGGGACACATTTTTTCAACATTTGAAATCACAATGCAATAAGAGACTGCAAAATACTACGTGTCACGGCGCGGTCGCTTACGTAATACTTCTTTCTTTTTCAGATATGCCATTTCAAAACTTTCATATCTTCAATGTCATTTTTAATATTGGAAAAAGTATTTCAAAATATTCTCGCAATATCGTTTCAATATTTACCTTGGCTCGTTTTTATTATCTGTTCCTCTCATCTTCATATCGGTTTCAACCCATTCGACTCTTGGATACAACTTCCCACTCATTACGAGTAGGCTTAAAGCCATAGTCTGCCATGCTGGTCAAGTGTGGGTTGGGGGACTTTCACAACTTAGAGAATATTATTAAGAACTTTAACGTATGCAGGTCTTAGGAACGAGACTAAAGTATAAACTACTAGACTATCACTGCTCTGTCTATTACTGCAATAAAACTCGGGTTGTATTCCATGAAGCAATAATTATTTATTGTTGTTTAGATAATTCATACATACCAATATTATATCAGCCGAACATATTAATATGCAGCGCCACAAATTGATATAGGTTTCTGTAACAGTCGTATTTCAAATCCAGTTAGGGAGCGATATCAGTTATTATATCCATTAATTTGTCACATGTAACGGTCTCTACGATGTAATATTATTCCCAATACATTTAGGCGTTTGATATATTATCGTTCTTCGAATAATACGGGAACAAATCTAAAGGTAACGTGTTCGGTCGAAATTTGCGTATATTATTTGTACGTAGTGATTTCCATCTTTTCTTTTTACTACGACTTTAATAAAAATATTAAAGATGGTGGATATTGAGTAATAAGAATAAAAGGTACGTAGATAGTGAGTAATAACAATTAAAGGTAGACAGATATTGGGTAATAACAATGAAAGGTAGATACAGGGCAATAAATACAATCAGAAATCTAAATTGATAATTGATAAAACTTTTAATGACATGTAAAATCTGATAAGGATGAAACGAATGGATCCATGGCGATATCTATTTTAATAATTTTTTTCGCTGACCGTACATTTTATTTAACAATTTGTAAACAAACTATACCCTCAAAACTCGGATCTCAGTTTGCTTATTAGCAAAACATTGTGACCCTTTTTAGATATTTGTTTTTGATATCTTCCAAAATGTATAGTCGGATAAATGGGTCGTAAACTTTTGTTGTTCTAAATATCTTATTTTTTTATATTTTATTGACAAAGGAACCAATTTGTAGCAAAAGTTATATGGTGCAAAAATAATTGATCTCATTTTTTTGAAGTCGGTTGACGGGTCACAATTGTATTTAAATTTGCAGTTCATTAGAAAAAAATATTGCTCCTCTATAATTATATAATGGTTTAGGTTAATACCTACTACTAAAATACGATTCATACCATACCCTATATACCTATTCTCATTTAAAACAGACTTGAAATAGAAACTACTGTACTGTTCCCGATTGGGCTTCCGGCAGAAATCCGATTGTGAAAAAATTCTTCTGTGAGGATTGATTGTACGAATTCGACTAAAAAAACTAGACGACTAACGATGCCTATTTCCGACTAGAACCAAATATTGAAATGTCGTCATGGATGGATATGGTAACATGATTATTATTATCGCCCGCTCAGGTCCCTTAAAGGGTAGGCTGAGAGAACCGAGTGCCAGTTATGTATGTCCGTACAGATTTCAGGTACTTCTTCTATATTCATCAGTCCCTTTGTGAGCGCCCGCCGGGATTGATATAGAACATTTCAAGCCAGTTTCCTGTCCTAGCAATACTCTTTTAAACTAAATATCAAATTAATTAAAATAATTATAAGATTTATGACTGCCACGAAATAAATTACATAATTTTGAATTCTGGTGCTTTATTCAATTTTACGTTGCAACTTTATATTAGTGCAAACGATCATTGAAGGAAGCAACGGCTGAATCGATTTTTAGTATATACGACCGCTAGTCGTAAATTTTTATATTTTTTGTGGTTTTAGCAAAACATGGAATATGGTCATTCATTGTTATCGTACAAAACATCCGACCTATGTAAACCTTTTGCCATTTTTCCAACCAATTCCCGTTTAGTGAGATATCAAAAAGACCGTCGTGTATAATATAGAATTTCAATTTGTTGTAGCATTATTTTATAACACTTCTGATATTTTATTTTTATAGCCGTACAATTTCAACACTTCAGTACAATCTATAAATTTCGAAAAGGAACATTGGCGACAACTAAAATCCATTTTACTCGTCCGACGTACCGGAAACTATCGCTAAGAACTAAACAATCACTAAACTTTGTCGCGTGTTACCCATAAATCTTAGGAAGTATAGCGTAGCGTGAATATGGAATTTCACGAATCTTGAACGTAGATGTATCTCGCTACTGTGACTGGTTCGTTTCGAAAACAAATAGCAGTTTGATATTACGAGACGTTTCATTTTAGTCCTCTAAATCGAAGCGACGCGTCAGGACTGAATATTGGGTGACGTAAATGGCCGGGGAAAATGTACAAAATTCGCTTTTTAACACTCATTATTTGTAGGTTTTTCGTTGATTGTAACTTAGTCATGATATATTTTGTAACATTTGTTTTAATTGTTGTAATTTAATGTTATCTGCGACCTTGTTTTCTTTGGAGTCGAAGTAATTCTTATAGCAGTTATTTACGAATATTGAATATTCCATTTTTTGTGTTTACATCCCAGGGTTTAAATCTTCAATCTTATTTCAACAATATCATCATCATATAGAAAATCCATTCATCATTATCATCAGTCTACTCCTGTCCACTGTTGGACATAGGCCTCTCCAATAGCACGTCACTGAGCTCGAAATTCAGCTCTTCGCATCCAACCACTGTCAGCCACTTTGCGTATATCGTCACTCCACCTAGCTGGAGGACGTCCTACGCTACGTTTGCCAGGTCGCGGCTTACACTCCAGAACAAAAAAAAAACAGAAAATCCATTATTAAAATATTATTTCTTTGTGCAGCATAGTTAAGGAGGTAAAAATGTATACAATAATTTAATGCAAATTAAGCTTAATCTATGAATATTTTCGCTTTGTAACGACATACCTGTCATGCACAGTAAGCAAAATAAAATGTAGAAACCATGAATAAAACAGAATTATTTTACAGGCATTCGCACATAGTGAATGCGATGGTACACATACTTCAGTGGTGATGTGATGTTGTATGTGTGGCTATCAAATACAAAAACGACTCAATATATCAAGCAAAATATCGAAAAGCAAAATATGAAGTTATTTTGAAAGAAACAAATCAATAATACATTTTCGCAGGATAATTTGTGGATGCTATACATTCATCACAGTATTGGTTTATGACTTTTCAGCACACATTTAAAACGATGTGTCTTTTACTTCTCGAAGTCTGCTGAAGTTTTTGTTAAGGAATATCGCGTGTGGTGGACCGGCAGCGCCAGACTGCGTTATTTGTATAAATCGAAAAATACCTACATATATTTCATCTGACTTATAAGAATCTAGACAATGTATTCTTTTCTCTCCGATGGTTTTTATCGTTACATGGTTAGTATGATCACAAGCATATTCATATTTGAAATATTAGATGTTATATCTAAACGAAGGTGTTGATCGCTTTATAATGACAAAAGAGTGCTAAGATTTACTTAAACACCGCGTCGAATTCATTGTAACGTTATTAACATTGTTAAAATCAACATCGACTTCGGCAGTGCTTTCTTTACTTAAAATATATAATATAAAACCTCAGCTCAATAAAAGAAAATCTTATACTCAAAATTTTTAGTAAAAAATACGGTCGAAGCCCATTAACGGCATTCATCTTATTTTTGTAGGATTTCTTTTGAGCCGGAGATTTTTTCAACGAAACTTTTTCAGTTTCCGTATCCGTCCAATTCCTCAATTATAATTAATTGGTCTCTGCAGCATTTGCCGTTTTAATTAATTTACTGAACGCGGTGTTTTGATTACTTAGTCCGTGATAACACAATACAGGTCACGCAACTTCCATGTATAATCTATGTTTTATATAGATATATAAAAAATACCTACAAACTCCATATTCACGATGCCTTATAATATACTACAACCAACTCATACTTGTAAAACATTAGGCGTTATCATTGTTTTCGTATGAGAAAAACTTGTTACGCTTAACTAAATTTCACTATAACACATTTACAGCACTACTTTCGAATACGGATTTCGGGTGTGTTAGTTATGAGACAGATGCTGTTACAGCAAGGAGCTGATATAAATTTTCTTTAATTTAACTCTTCTAAGGCGAATCTGACTGTAAGGTACAGATTTTAGGAACGTATTTATGTAGTTATAAATGTTCGTTTTTCTTACCTCAGGTGTCCTAAGCGACTTTGACAAATGATATATCGTTGAAGGCGCCATGTTGCTTAGCGGGTTATAGGCGATATGACGTCACATAAAATCCAACATGGCGGTTTGTTACAGACATAAGTGCTAAGAATAAAAAGGCAAAAGATTAACACTAACCTGACTAAGCCTACATTTTGACTTGTCTTAAGCAATAAAAGTTTATCGCATATGTATACCAGAAATAAAGAGGGAGGGGAGATAAATAAAACTATGCATAAATGAATTTATGTAGGTACTATTTAAAAAGTCATAACGCTTTAAATAATTGTATCCTTATAAGTATCCAAAGCCTTTCGTATCTGATATTATGAAACAGTCAAAATGACTGCTTAGATAATCTGTTAAAATCGTTTTTGAGATCCAATAAAAGGTATTATTGAGTACACTATAAAAAGTTACGCTATAAAAAGCTACAGGTAAATCTACTTGCATACATTATGCAAAAATCCATAAAACAAATAATTAACGTTTTTAATTTGAAGCCTGTAACATTTTCTGTGGGTGGTTTTTGTCGTAATAGGATTTTGTTTTAACTTCCTTTTCATGTGATAATAATACACTTTGGTCCCTTAGGGAAATTCGGTTAATTATAATTGACGTACTCTCATTAATTCTGCTTTTTCGTTAATAGACACTTGACCGTTATTAATAAATTAGATGACATACACGTCAACTGAAGTGCGGCCCTCTTTACGTCTGCCGCGAGGATCGCTGAAGTGTCTATGTTGTTCAGTGACAGTTCACGGACTTAGTACTGTTTTGAAATTATTACTCCACTCATTTATCATATCGGAAGGGCTCTTTACATAACTTTGGACGACGTGGAGAATACTTGTAATTAACTCGATTGTCGGATCTCTAAATCAACTTGATTTACAACGAGGTATACCTAATGATACACAAAGTGATCTGACAATGTCAATGCAGATTAATTAATGTCCTGTCTAATACACGAAATTGCCTACAATAGTTCTCGGTAACGGCTACCTATACAGAACCTCCTTGGCCTGTTACTTCGGTTTAATATGTTACCGTCTTTCTAGTAGGTGTAGTATTTTTCCATTTTACAATGGATAAAAATATATCCAATAGCTAATATCCAAATCCAAAAAAATATTTTCAAATACAAATAACAGATTCTATTTGGTAGCCAGAAAGACGGGAAAATACTTCCGCATTTCCAGGCAAGAATTATTTATGTCGTAAGATCCTGTATGTGAGCATTGATCGGTGAACTACTTATGAGTGGTAAAACTACAAGAATACCGTTAAGATATTTGCATATGCTATGTAGACTTGAATAATTAACTTAAAATAACAGCAAACGTTTAAAAATAATTAGATGTTGTACCTTTCATAGGCAAAAAAATTCCTTTCTTGTGCTCAAAAAGGTTCGGCCAAATTCCGTCGACTCTAAACATGGGTAAACAAACCTCTGCTTGTTTATTAAAGTTGTATGTAGTACCTTCTTCATTCTCATGCAAAAATAGAGTCTGAACACTTTTTTTCTTTTGTTCATCTAACTTTGGTCGTCCTATTCACCTTTCTACGCCTTGCCGGTTGTTGGAAACTTTTTTGCTTAGTCTCTGTTCATCAAATTTCTTTTCTTTAGATTGTATCGGCGGGTAACAATCTATTCTAGTGTATGTAAAGGTCCTTTTTTTTGGTTGTCTCAGAATTAAACTCAATAATCAGTGCAATTTAAGCCGGTCTGCCCGAACAATTTGTAAATGGACTACAGAAACAAAATTTTGTTTGGTGGACAGTATGATGGTTGGTTTTATTTTATTGGTTTTGATTACAAATCAACTTTTAGAGATTCGTTGTTGAATACATTTTCGAAAATTCCACATAAACAAAATTAGTGGATGTTCGTTTCGACGTAATAAAGCATATAGAATAATCAATCAAACTGACGGCTTTTTTGTGTACGGTGACATGATTTTCGCCAGCTGGTACTTTATAAGACTTGATAAGATTTATCAATTACTTCAATATTAATAAATGTAGAAGTTGAATATGATATGAAAATTATTTTTCTGATATTGAACATACATCGTTGTGTGTTTCAAATGAACGATGAACATAAACATCAGAGTTTTATAAGTGTAACATAAACTGGTTTTCTTCACTAACTTCTTTAAGATTTATTTTCGTTTAACTTCATCGAAGTTTAGGAATGTGTATACTTCATCTGATTTTCCGTTGCTTCAAAGTACAAAGTGCAAATAATTCAAAGTACAATACTACAAAGTACTTACTTGTTGTTGTTGAAGCAAACATTCGAAATCCTTAAACGAAAAACGAAAACGAAATGTATTTGTACGAAGTGTATTTTAAAATTGTCATCGAACACACAACTCCATATTGGAACGTATAGTTGGCCAATAAATAACATGTTATGTAATGACGCGCTTGACTCCATGATTTATACGAGACCCACTAGGTAACTTATTAAATCGACAGTAACGGGCTTATATCTTTAGCAGCAAAACCATATTTATGAAAAATCAAAACTATCGTTATCTAATCGAAGTATTAAGAAAGCCACTGGTCTCTGGTGCAAGTTGTAATGTAAACTGAAGCATTTTGTCAAATACAAATAATAGCATGCTGATATAACAGACTTAGAGTCCATGGATGGGCGACGTCACCTGAAAAAATTCTTGTCTAAAAATCGTTTATTGCCTACATCCATTAGATTGATTTAAAATATGACAATTCGAGCGTGGTAATTCAATTATGCCATTTGGGGAACTACCAAATAACTGTTGTATTGTATTGTTGTATTTTGGTGCTTTAGAGCAGAAATGTCTTTAGTGTTAATATTAAGTCAGTTAAGTTTTACTGTATTAAGTCTCACCTCATAACTCACGTTTCTCCCCCGATAACGTATAATTAATGGCAACTCTTGCCGCCTTATCTGTGTTCATGCACGCGGTACAATATGTGGAAATATGTCATTTGTTAAGTAAATGATAATGGTGTTGTATTTAACTTGGCTGCTATCTATATTTCCCTGTCGGATAGACTTCTAGAACGTTCTTTGGAGCTGAATGATTTCGGCTATGACTTTTGGGTTCCATGCTGCGTTCACTACTCCAAAAAAGAGTATAACGATGAATGAATGACAAAGTCGTAAGAGAAAATTGAATGAATGACAAAGTTGTAAGAGAAAATTTTAATAGCAGTGTATCAAAAAATAAACATAACCTAAAAAGTAGAATATTTTATCATGTTTCGTACCAAAGACAAATAGTCGAATAAATTGTAATATTCAGCACACGTGTGACAATAAATTGTATCTTTGACAGTTTTAGTTATCGTTCTATCTTCCTATCTACACGAGTTGTTCCCGATGGAAAAACCAAATTGTTATACGTGATATATTCTATTACAAAACTAGCTTTGGATACACGTGACTTTGACTACTTGAATGTTTTTGAATACGAATGTTTAATATAAATAATTATTTATCAAATATTAAGTACACATAGTGAGAACCTTTGTAATATAGCGGCCATCATTTATTAAGATACAAAATTGTTTGACACTCGGTAATCTACTTTGGGATACCGTTTGTTTTCTAAACATGCTGTATTTTATAAAATACATAAAATTTACACTCGTGGATAAGATCGTAACTACAAACTATTCCGTTGGTTGCCGTAAAAGTGTAACTACATCATCGCTGAATT
Source organism: Microceris miodesmiata (assembly GCA_018245735.1). Lineage (NCBI taxonomy): Eukaryota > Metazoa > Arthropoda > Insecta > Lepidoptera > Hesperiidae > Microceris > Microceris miodesmiata. The sequence continues at coordinate 14,863 of DWEC01000091.1, forward strand.
ATTCTGTTTGTTTCAGAATATATCAATATTGGTGGTGCTGTTGTATAGTTGGCGGATCGGTGTAAATGCGAAGAGGTACAAGGAGCTCGATGACGTATACTATGGTGAGTTTGCTTTTCATGTACTCGAGACTATTCATACATGTTGTACGAATACAACTACTCAGTATTAAGCTTAAAATATGATGTAACAACCTGTAACATAACAACTCGTAACCGGTAACAACCCGTAACCTAACAATTATTAACCTATCAACCCTTAACCTAACAATCCTTAACCTAACAACCCCCAACCTAACAACCCGTAATCTAATAACGACCTTTAAGCTAACAATCTGTATCCTAACAACCGTTAACCAAACAACCCGTGACCTAACAACGCGTAATCTAACAACCTGTAACCTAACAACCTGTTACCTAACAACCTGTAACCTAACAACCTGTAACGTAATAACCTATAGCTATCGCATGCGTTGATATTCTAATTTCAAATTTGACATGGCAAAGTGAAAATTAATTGACGCTTCATAAAACCAGTATCTACTAAATGTTATATAATAACGGCCAAAACAATTTATGCTATAGATTATGTAGCACACAATTATTTTGTTACGTAAATCAATTTCGATGTCATCAATACGTACACAATTTAAAGTTCGTTTCAGTGTTCGATTTTCGAACACAGGATTTAACTTTGGATTTTAATATTGAATTCATAAATTGTGAATGTCGACATACTCGTACTTAATCAAGTACATCGAAACGTCAAAATACATAAACGGACATTAAGACTTTTACTGCATTGAATTTATGAGTATGCAATCGTGCAAGTAAAAATTCGATCGGTATCGAAAGAAATACAACTCGTGTGGTTAAAATGCTTACAAATTCATTCATTTGATGTGTATTTTGATATTACTCATAGCAAAATTCCCCGCCTGGGGGTATGCTAATTTTATCACAAATAGTGTGTAGTTGGATAATTATTACATTTGCGTTTTAAACAAAATAAACATAACGTCACGTTTAGAATCACCGGAGGGAGAGGCAGAGGAGTGTAGTACATTCCCATGTTACACCAGTTACGTTTGCGTTCCATGGAATAAGTGGCGAGACTATTGCAATATACCGGACTCAGATCCAGACTCCGAATTATTACTAGAAAAAGAAAACATAAAACGTAACATCACGTTTGTAATGCACGAAGGGGTAGGCAAAGGAATTTAGTACACTCCCACGTTTTACCAGTCACGTTTAAGTCCCATGGAATAGGTGGTGAGCCTATTATCATACACTGAGCACAATTCCAGGCTCGCAGTCACTACTACACGTAGACATTCTAAATTAGAAAAATCCAATATTACACGACGCGGGATTTGAACGCAGGACCTTCCGGTCGGCAGTCGCGCTTATAACCACTCGATCAACGAGGCAGTCAACTCGTTTTGTACACTTTCGCTGATGACTGAGTGAACTTATTATTTAATAATGTGTTACTATGGCATATTGAGGAATACGATGGTTTAAATGGCTGCATTTTATTAAAATTTCCAAAAAAAAATTGGCAATTATAAACGGCTATTTTCAGTTACTTTCATTTTATTTCGATAAGTTAATCCCATTGAAAACATAAATTTGGCAGCTTAAAAAAAAACGATACTCTATTTTGTCTCTTGGCGAACTTTTTCCATTTAAATTCAATTATTTTTTAATCAACTCGATGCAATCGATTTTAAAAATAATCGAGTATGTAACTATAAACTGTCTCTTATGATTCGAAATACGTTTCGTTCAACGGCCTTTTATAAATTGTGTCTGTTTTTTTACGATTTACATCTGTGAGTTTTCTATTCAAATGCTGAATGTACGATATTCTTCAACATATTCTTTACGTAACCACCTTTTCAGTTTGCGTCTTTCGCTCGTGAGGTGATATTGAACAAGCTTTATTATTATTTCTGGGGTTAAAAATAAAACATGTTACAAGTGTAATGTCTGTATCTTATTTGTTTTTATTCTTTTCTCATTCATTCATTCATACACATTTTCATTCAGACATTCAATTCATTTTTCACTCCTTTATTACTGTAGGTAATATGTAAATTAGAAAGGATCCTATGTTATTTATTTTTTGATTTTATAGAACTTTATCAGTTATCCGACAGTCAAAGTAAGTTAAGAAAAAGAGGAATGTTATATGGTTTTCATACTTAGTATCCTAATGCGGTAATTATATTTATATTGATGCTGAATATTGAAGTAATGTGGCATTGTTAGCTTGTTTCAGTCAAAGGCCTCCTCTAGCCCAGAGGCCCCACTTAATGAACATTATGGTCCTGGTATCCATTTCGCTTAGCGTAACTAAGAGCTAAGACCACTGATTATTTTTTTATTACAATTACCCGTACAATTTAATAACACTTAAACAACTTTTTAAAGAGAGCTTTAATTATAAGTAAATTCGCCCTCCGCCCCAAAAGCTGTAGTCGCGAAGAAAAAATACTTTAATGAAAAAAGGGTAATAAGTCGAAATAATTTTTTTATTGACAAAAAGGTACCTTACGTTTAATCTGGCTGCCATTTTAAATTAACTGATTAAAAAATATATTATCATCCCTACAATCATCATTATCACAACCCCTTTATTCTTTCACTGTTACACACGGGCCACCTCTCTGAATAAGAAGGTGTAAAGCAGTATTGAGTTCAAAATCTAACAGATAAACAAAAGTCATCATCATCAACCCTTCTATCGTTCTGTTGGACAAGGATCTCCTTTCTGAAATTTAAGCGCCAAAGTCAAATCCTGTCGCCCTTGCCAAGAGCAGGTTGGAAAATTTCACATGTCTGAGAATATTATAAACAGACAGTTATTTTGAAATACATAATAATATTATAAGTACTACTATTGCTCACACACAATTTATAGGTAATGTTTATCTGTACATTATAATCGTTACTCGTCACTTGGCACCGTTCGAACAAGCCCCTAAAAGTGCCTTTACAGTGTGTAGGCAATTCAAAAGGTAATATTTTGAAACGGGGACGAATTCAGTAAAGAATGAAAGCCTTTTTAAGCTGCCGTACAACACGGCCGGATTGGGGTCGCATTAGGCCGCCTTTACGATGCGCCGTAACGTGCTATTTGTCACGTGGCTGTAAACAGAGAGTGCGTACGTTTACACGGTGGGTTATTGCTGCCTCCTATTTTGTACACCCTTCAAAATCATTGAACGATTCCCTATATTTATTTCAACTGTCCAAATGTTTACGTTAACTTTTTGTATTTAATAGTATTACAATTATAGTGGTCTAATAATATATAAGGGACTCATACATTCATCGTGGATGCCGAAGACAACATGACCAGCCCATGGTGCACCCTGCCTACAACAGAGCCTCTGAGGTGTGGCTGATTGCGGTATAGCGCAGCCTACATAGACACGGCTCAAGACCTAGTAGCCTACGGGCAACAGCGTAGACGGTGCGAAAAGTTGTGCTCTACGATCAAGAAGCCGATTGTCCGGCGTGGGGGTTCAAACCAAATCTCAAGGAAATCCTATATCCAGTATTAGACTTACACAGCCTACTGATGATAATGAAATATAACGTAAAGAAAATAAATTACTACGGTAATTATGTAAAGAAAATTTATATATAAAACAAAAGGCTTCGAATTGGCAGATTATTGCAAATAGCTTAAAAATTAAAATAAATGTATTGTTATTATATGGTAGACATACATTATACATGTAATATATAGTCCTTGATATGATGATACCAAAAAGGTTGTTACATATAACAATACAATTTTGATTCGTAGAAGAGAAAATAATTGAAAATAAATCCTGGTCGAGCCGAATAAGGTTATCCCATTTCCTCGTCTCGTATCACACAAAATTGTGACCCGCTATTGCCCTGTGCAGGGTCAATTTCCCTCAATTCCTAAACGTCTCGCTGATAGATGATCGAATCGGATACCGACGCGCGAATGTATGGATAGTTTAATATTTTATATCTAGCCTCTCTTTACTATGTATTATACAATATAGTGGTTTTTCTTACATTACGATAGTTATATGTTAATTAATAACTACTGATATTTAGTTTTGTAGAAAAACAAAAAAAAATTTACGCCGAAGGGGTAAACAGAAGAAAGTAGTTAGTATACTCGCGAGTTTCATCAGACGTCTACGACCCATGGAATAGGTGGTGAGCCTATTGCCATGCACTGGGCACAAATTCGGACTCCGAGTCACTACTAGAAATTTTAAATGAGAAAAATCCAGTTGTACCCGACCCGGAATTGGAATCCAGGACCTCCCGATCGGCAGTCGCACTTGCCAACGACCAACGAGGAAGTTAGTTTTGTAAATATTATCCAATATATTTTTCGTGCAAGGCCTCACAATTATTGGCTAGAATGATAATTATATACTATACATAGCATGGACTATACTCAATATATGTAGCAACGCTCTTTATATACATATATATATATATATATATATATATATATAATTACATAATACATGTAACTAAATAAATACTGTACTAAACATGGTATAAACATTCGGATTTATTCTATTCTCTATTAAAAAAGTCATAAAAGCATTCAGAAAATAATTTAAATTATAAATGAAATAAATTAAAATGAATTCCCAGACAAATGTATTTATACTAAAATGATATCAGGATCGTTCAAAACAAAGCTCTATTTATGTAACAGAAATTGTTTCTGTTTTACCATCGAGGTGAGTGAGAAGAAGTTGAAGTTTAATACTAGAAATGATTTGAACTGTTCATACAGCTCACTGTCAACTTACATAAAATAATTCGAAAATCTAAATTTTGTAATTTTAACGACAAGACTTCTAGGACTTGATTGAGGGCTTTGAAGGTGAGAAAAACGATCTTGTCTGGAGCATTGGTCAAAGATATCATGGCATGACAGACTATGTTACAATTTATCGGTACCATTATAGATTTTCCCCAAAAATAATATTTCCACGTGAAAATATTAAAATGGTTATAATTTTGACATGTAAATTCAAAAGGAGAACAAAATAAATAATGACAACTTCTTTGGTAACATTGAATTTACACAAACTGAAAATAACCAATATATACAAACATTTTATCAAACGTTGGTCAGATAATAAGACAATAGACCACGTAATATTTGATTAACCTTCACTTACATTTTCAGATTATAAATTGCTTTTATAATTATAATGATTGCGTAACGATGACAAGTGCCCTACTGATGAGGCAGAGGGCATCAACTCTCAAATATTTTAAACCTTAGAAGTTCATATTATATTAACCAGCTATTTTGGGAAGTAAATATGTACTTTTTATTAAGTCTGCTGCGAATATTTTAGAAATTAAAATTCTCAACCAAATAAATGGAAGATGTATTATTCAACAGTAGACATATATGCAATTGTTTGTTTGGAAGATTAAAACCTCAGACGAATCAGGGCTTAGGGTCGGATGGAATGCTCGCTTGACCTGATATAATTTGGATTAAGAAAGTCTTATTCGAGGCGCGAGAAAATACTTTAATTTGTTGATTTATCTTAATTATGTTTGAAACCAAGTTGTGTGTTAGGTTGATTTCGATTGTTTTATTGTTTTCGAAACTAACATTTAATACAAATTATCTGCGACATTTTCGTTATGTTAACATCGTATCAAACCAGTGCGTTATATCATTTATCAGATTCTGTATCATCATCATCCTCATCATTATCATCATCCTCATCATTATCATCATCATCATCATCCTCATCGACCCTTATCGTTCCACTGTTGCACGGAGCTTTTCTCTCAGACTGATTAGAGTTAAGACTGTAATCTGGCACGCTGCTCAAGTAGGAATTGGCGGACATAACTAACATTAAATCTATTGAGATTCCTGCATAATATTGGCAGAAAGCACGAACTACTAAGAAATTTGCAAATCGTTGATAAATCCAAGTGTTTTAGAATTATTTTAAAACGAACTATGAACTTATGGAAACGGTCAAAGGATTTTTAATAAGCGAAAGATAAAAAATGTGTACCTACTTTGTATAAGCCATGCGTTGCTTCGGGTGGAATGTGCTGACCTACCTACGAGTACTGCTCTCATAAAAAGAGAGTTATTTGTGTTAGCGAGAAAAAATTCTCTATTGCTCTTGTTTTAATTGTGTAGTGTTGCATATACACATTATAAAAAGTGAAATAAGACTGGCGAGTAAGCTTTTGAAAACTTAATGAAAAACTTTATGAATTGCAAAGTTATTATTTTTTAAACGGTTCTAATAAAAACTTGCAATATCAACATTATACTTAATGCTTGTTTGAGTATTTAGACAACAGAATGAGAATTGTGCATAGCAAATTGCTTATTGTTTTGTTACTAGCTCTTAATCCTAGTTCATTTGACTTAGATTTGGCATCAGGCTCTTTTTTAATGATGAGGCCATGTGTTTGACGATCTCTCAGAATATATCTCTTTGTACCTTAGGTCATAGATCACTTCATTTAATCTGTTTAGTATCGTCATCGTCATCGTCATCAGCCTATTTCAGTCCACTGCTGTTTAGTATATTGTTCTTCAAACTCTCGTTGGTTCCATCGTCATTTATAAAAGTATATAAATTAAACATAATACAAATGTTTTATATGAATAGTAACCACGTATCTCCCGTTCATTGAACCGGGAATAAATAGTGCGACGAAATACTCGTGGCCTATATAGGACAAGTTCATGAAACTTTTATACAAGTTCCTATTTCCTCTGCCGCGTTATGCAAGTTTATAGCGACATTCTATTTTAATGAATAATAAAACGCTATAAATTAGTAAACAAAACATGCGATTACATTAAACGCTTTCCTTTTATGTCACGTAGATAATACGACGTGTCATTAATATTCAAATGTCACGTTTCCTCAATTTTCATCATTATTTCCTAACCAAACATCACGTTGTGTTCCTTACAGAATATGCGGAGAACACCAAGTGCCAAAGATCTTCAAAGACCTGCTTCTTTTACATTCATTACTCTCTTCGCAAACGCAAACCTCAGTTTGGGCTTACTGAAATTAATTATTTTTTCATTATTTAAGTAAGTACAAATGTATCGTACTGAATTTGTCTATTAATGCTCTTTTCTCCCGCTTCTCAACCATTCCTTCACTACGAAGTATCGCGACTTCATCTTTAAATATTTATTGTCGTTATTTCCACTCGCTAACTTTTATCCGCTAACAGATATTCTTCTGTTACTTCTTTTAAATGAAATGAGAACTTTAGTCGCCGACATTACTTACACAAATATTTTCTCTCTGTTGACAGTAACATTTCCATTGATTAATAAATTGATAAAATCTTAACAATATCAGGAACTCAATTAACTCCGTAAATAGCTATTATTTCCCTCTTGTCCCATTTAAAAGCCCCTAGCTCGATATCGTCAGGCTTCTCGTAACACGGTCCATTGTTTGCCACGCGCGAATCAGCGGCCATTTTGTTTAACAGCGT